>CAUYRT010004470.1:0-25443 GCA_963574885.1 Lepilemur ruficaudatus
GTTTCAAATTGTCTGGCAGATGGGAGGGGGAGGAGGGGATGGGCAACACACCTAATGGTTGCTGTGCACACTGTCTGGGGGATGGACATGCTTGAAGCTACAACTCAGGTGGGGCAAAGGCAGTATATGTAACCTAAACATCTGTATCCTGAAATATGCTGAAACAAACAAAAAATTTTTAAGTTTCAAGTTGTGCACTATTTTGAGTAGCATGTGAAATGTCATGCCTTCCTACTCTATCCCACCTACCATGTGAATCATCTCTTTGTCCAGCATATCCCACACTCTAGACACTACCCCCCTGTTAGTCACCTCTGAGTAGCCATCTCTGTTATCAGATTGAAAAATATAGTATATACGAGGTTCAGTACTACCTGAGGTTTTAGGCATCCACTGGAGATCTTGGAATGTATTCTCCACAGAAAAGGGTAGACTACTGTATTAAAAAAAAGAAAAGTGCAAAATCAATGATCTAAGCTTCTAATTTCAGAAGTTAGGAAAAGAGAACAAATTAAGTTTGTTAACTTATTGCAAAGTAAGTTATAGAAAAATAAATAATAAAATAAAAAACAAGATTAAAAATGAACAAATAGATAAAAATCAATAAAGCCAAAAGTTGATTTTTCCAAATGATTAGTAAAATTTATAAACCTTTAAGAAGACTCATCAAGAAAAAAAGAAAAGAAAGCCAAATTGCCAATGTTAAGAATGAAAGAGGGGACATCACAACAAGTCTTATGAACATGAAAATGATAACAGGAAAATATTATGTGAAATTTTATGCAATAAATTTAACTACTTAGATAATATGGACAAATTCCAGAGAAACATAACTTACAAAGCTAGCACAACAAGAAATAGAAAATCTGAATGGCTCTATAGCAATTAAAGAAATTGAATTCATAATCAAAATCTTTTCACTGAGAAAAATACAAGCCCATCTGTTTTCAATGGTAAATTCTGTAAAAAATTACACCATTCTTAAGTAAATTCTTTCAGAAAATATAGGAGGAGAGAACACTTCCACACTCATTTTATGCAGCCAGAAAAACCCTGATTCCAAAATCTGACACACATTATGAAAAAATTAAATTACAGATCAATATCTCTAGTGAATGTAGATACAAAAATCCTTAACAAATATTAGTAAATAGAACCCAGCATTATATATATTGGAGATATATATATATATATTAGCACCTCATGACAAAGTGCAGTTTATCCCAGGAATTCAAGGTTGGTTTAACATTGGAAAATCAATCAAAGTAATTTACAGTATTCACAAAGTAAAAGAGAAAAAAGTAGTGTAAGTTGTTACTTAAAAATAGTATATAAATAGAAGAAAACATTAGATGCATGTACACCAAAATATCAGTAATAATCATTGGATGGTATGTTTGTGAGAAATGTTTTTTGTCTGTGGTTTCCTATATTTTCCAAGATTCCTGCGAAGAGTACATACAATATTTCATAATTATGTAGGGTTATGTGTATAATGGATAAGGCCTTTGAATATGCTTTCAAAAAGACTAAAGCTAAGAGGGACACACAGACTGGTGATTTTAGAAGAATCCATGAAGAAAGTTGGAGATGCCTGCATACCCACATCGGTTCAGAGGAAGGGCATGGACAGACTTGTGATAGAGTCTAAGGGTGGGGCTTATACGGTGTTCAAGGAGGTACCTGAGAAGGGTTGGTGGAGAGAAAGTAAGTCTGTTGTTGACGGTGAAACTCTGTAATCTCTGCAGCTTGACAGGCATGAGGAAATGTGGATTTTTGTTTCCTTTTGGAATATTTAAGTTCAGTTTTATTGAACAAACAGATGGTTCTAAGTCTACTTAATATAAATTCGTCTCGTAATGGTCTTTCCCCAAACCCTCTCTCTGTCCCATGGGTTGTGCAGCAGAGTGCACAAATCAGATCCTTCACTAGCCAAATTCTGAGTTTCTACCATTCTTGAGGAAGAAATGTCCCAACTAACAGAATTCTAAATTTCTATTTTCTTTCATTCCTTTCTTTCTTCTCTCTCCCCGTCTTTTCTTCTTTTAATGTTATATTTTATTCCAGGAGTTCACAACATTTCCAGCAAAACCAAAAGTAAATTTCTAATAAAAAAAAAATACCTTCAACAGTCAAATTAATAATGACTCAAATTGTGAACAATTAGTTTAAATTTATTTTTAAATGACATTTTAATGATGATTTAGTTGAATTTATAAGAAAAAAGATACTGTTTTAAATTCTCAACTTCTTTCAGAATGTCACCAGGAGTTGGGGGGGGGGGAGAGAATACCTGAGTATTTTCTGATGAGAGAAAATTTGTGTTAACCTGAGTTAACTATCGGTAGCCATTATCTTCATTTTCTAACAAAGTGAGGTTATTTAGGTGCAAATTGTATTTCTTTTTAAAATGTACTCTGCTTTTCTAATAGAAAATTACTGAGGAAAATAAAAGGCCTTCTCAATTTGTAATAGTGAACTCTCCATTCTTGCCATCTGGAGAATTTTACATGCATGCCTGCTATCACCTTGCTGGCATCTAATCCTAAAAATCATTGCCATTTCGTTCTTCTTTATTCTACAGGGCAATACTTTGGTTAAGTGAGCAAACCTACATGCAGAATTAAAACTGATAATCTGTTTGCTATAGACCTTTTTTTCCTATTGAGAATTGGACACATTGCGAAACAGCAATGACGTCAATTAACAGCATAACCTAACAGTCAATTCACCAATATCTTTTCTCACGCCAGGCCAAGACCTTAAATCAGAAGATCTGTTTCAGATACAGATACTGTAGTGTTTCATGATAGGAACAGATTTTAAAAACCAACTTCATTTCATTGAAAGCATTTTCTGCAGTGCTCTGATATGTAACTCTGACTGAAACTCAGCATGCAGGATGTTAATCTCAACTCTCACGTAATATGCCATTGATGCTCTAGGAAAATAAAATTATAAGACTCTCATGTTATTCCAAACAGATTGAGTAATGTGCCAGGAGGAATTATACCTTAAAATCTTTTATTTTGTTTTTCATAATAGGAGCTAAAGGAGAGAAATATTGTATGCTTGGCTATAAAATCATAATGAATATTTATTCGGCACTTTTTTCTTTTAGAAATTGGACTAGTAAAATGTTTCATTTTCCCACATCATCTTGCATGGTGCTCAGGTTGCGTGCATGTGCGTGTGTGTGTGTGTTTGTGTGTGTGTCTTTGCACGCGCTGTCATAACCTATCTGGCCAAGCGTGAACTGTCTCCAAAGATTAAGTGCACCTATTTTGAACTGGAGGCTGCATGCCATAATTTTTAGCTAACCCGTTTCCTTCTTAGTGAAAACAGAAATAAAAATATATTGTGCACACTTCATTGCTAGAGCCTTTGACCTCAGCTGCCTGTCTAGCTGAGACTGTGATGAATGCTTTGTGTCCCTTCATTTTTAATTGCTCATAAATTGTTATCCCACGAAACACAAAACTAGCCTTGTCCTCATTTTAGTTGGGGTTGGAGGTCAGCCTAACAGTAATACAATTAAGGAGTGTCTTTGTGTGGGGGTGTGGGAGTGAGGAGGGCACTAGGGTTGCAGAAGAGGGGTAAAGAAACGTAGTAGTCCTTTCTGAGGAAAACACAAAGAAAATTCCTACTTTCAAGCAAAAACATCACACGTAGAGTAAATCATGCTTGTTTGACAATTGTGTCCAAAGTGCTTTGAAGGGCATTTCTGGATAGCAACCAAAGAAATGAATTATATTTTATGCCTGTGTTCAAGCAAAAATGTGTTATTGTGATTCATGATGTAAAGCATAAATTAATTCTGTGGAAAAAAAATGTCTGGTTTCAGAAGCACTGTCTAATCCCAGGTTGTTTTCAAAAGCGACTGTGAATGTGAATCTAATGGCACAAGTTAGCCTTCAGCTTTGTGTCACTCTCTGTCATCACCCAGATAGCAGCTCATGGCGATTTCTCCAACTCACATCTGATTCCAGTGTGCCATGGATCTTTTCTGTGGGTTTTGCAGAGTCAGTCATTGTTTTCAATTATACTTCCCCTATTGCTCACCAACGAAGGTATGACCTTAAACAGTCATGTCTCAAATATCAATGGAACTAAACCTTTGAATTTATTTTCTCATTTGTGAAGACTGCCAAAAACAGAGATGATTATGTGCTTTCTTTATTCTGCCTAAAATAGTGTTTAAAGCCCAGCTAGTGGCCTATTGACTGATTTTATTATTTTGATTAAACCAAACCAGAAGCAGCATGGTCTAAATAGAAACAGAATTGAACGAATAGCGAGACCACGCCTTTCCTTTTCTCCCAGCCATTCTTCTGACTCCCTTTAATTTTAGACAAATGGTTTGACTTCCCTAGATTTTAGATTTCTGTTTTCAAAGTGAAAATATACCCTTGGTTTTAATATTTACTTTATAAAAATATTGTGTAGGCAAAGGAAAATTACATACATGGTATAGCCTTCTTGAAAATAAACATGTAAAATATATTTTGGCTATTGCTATGATTCCTATTTCCATTTTAATCACTGAGGGTTTTTTTGTTGTTTTAATCATATTTCACACTATCTTTCAAACATTTTTTTAAGCTTGGTAAAATTCTGAATAACTAAATGATATTCCCAGCATTAACTGCCCCATTCATTACTAATAGAATCATATTTGTAACATGTTAACTTTTTTCTCCAGTAAAATTTACACTTCTCTCTGGCTTAGCTTTGGCAAAATAAGAATGGGTTAACTGTACACCATTCACTAATATACAAATTTGATGACCATTAATCTCTTCCTACATATATTTTTGGAGCACTTATATCCCAGGCACTTGTTTAGATATGAGGATAGAATCATGAACAAAATAGAAAAAAAATTCTGTCCTTAATAGTGGTGATATTTTATTAATTTGAGCAGTTCAGTTAAATCATGATGCCTAAACATGTAAGTGAAAGTATAATATAATGCAAACAGGGCCAACAGGGGTGGGATAATAAAATCACTGGATTATAAATCAGGAAGTTAGAATTAGAGACCAGTTCTGCTATTTCCTAGGTTTGAGTTCCTAACCAAATCTTTGGACCCCATTTTCCCCATGTGTAAACTGAAGGAGTTGGCCTTTTCTGATTCTAAAATTATGGGATCATCTATATAAGAGAGAAATAATTCCCACCCCTCAATGAGAAAGAGAGAGAGAGAGAGGTAATTATCATGTATTTTGACATCAAATATATCCCTACTTTTTCATTGGAAATTTTTGCCAGAAAATCTCAGAACTTTTAAAGCCTGGGGACAATTAAAAAATTATCATTTTTCAGAAAAATCTTATTTTTCATTGTTTTATACTCTAAAAGTGAACTCATTGCAGTAGCAAATAAATCTGGCATTTGGCTTCCTGGATGTTGACAATGTTGGCACTTTGTCATAAGAAGGAGGGCAGAACTAACTGGTTCATAAGGTTCCCAGTGGTCCAAATAGCAGAAAAATCTGTTAGACTCATGATGAGTGAGTTGTTGGCTGAATTCAGCAGCACGCGAGTCTGAAACTGATCATCTGTGCCCTCACTAGTAACTGCTACTTGACTGTAATAAGAATCACTACAGCTTTACATGCTACCAAAAATGATGATAATGATGAGTCCCAGCCATAACAGAGAGAGGTTTTATTTTTATTTTTTAAAGCATTTCATAAAATCCTCCAAACTGAAAGAAAAATCCAAATCAAAGTACTAAATATCAGATAAAAGAATTAAATGTGTATCAAAGTTTTGCCTAATACATCATGCATATAAGGGAAGTTAAATTTGTATGTAAACATTTATTAGATATTAATTAAAGAGCATATTTTATATGGCATTTCAGTCTCAAACAAATGGCTCAAAGTAATACTTAAAAGAAGATTAAAGTATTTTTCTAGTTTTTATTGACATACACCTTTTTTTCTATTTGAGTAATTTCTTTTGTCTTTTTTCCTATTTGAGAAGTTTCTAATACCTGCGCCAGGGCTTTCTGGTTTATAACTTTTTTAAAGGCCACAATAATTAAATCTACACACCAATATATCTAGTATTTTTTAATGAGTGGTGGGATCAAGATAGAATGAGCACACATCACCATCTGATAAGTGATTTTTTCTTGTGTTATTACTGACTATCTCTTCACTATAATGCATACTTCATGAGAGCAAAGAATTTTGTATGTCTGCTTTTTTATTCCCACTGCTATATCCCCAGGGCCTGGAACACTAACTAGCCCATAGTAGGTATTCAATAAATGTTTACTGAATGAATTAATATTGTTATTACTTCCTTAAGCATAAACAAGAACACTAAATTTCTGTAAATCAGTGCCCAGATACAATGGGATCTAATTCTAACTTTCTCAAGATGTCACCTGCTAATTCCTTCCTTGGCTATCACTTCTTGGGCAAATTGAAATAACTAAACCAGCTTTGTTGATATTGTGTTTCACAGTTTTTTTTTAGTATCTAATTTGGCATGTAGTTCAGGTTTGATGTTTCAATTCTTAAAATACCCTTTCCTCAGGCCAGTGGTTAGTTTTTAACCTATTTTATGGAGGAATATGCAGAACCCAAAATAACAAATTCCTCATTAAATTGAATAAACACATTCCCTTTGAGGTTGGATATTATAATAGTGATTATATGTGGTATTTATAAAATGTGTATGATTTTGTTATTCATCAGAATTTATTTATGTAACTATTTAAAGTAACTTTGAAAATAGTTTTCAAAAACCACTTGGATTATAGATTTTGTCATAATTTTGTTCTGGGAAATTTACATTTGAGCAAAACACTACACCATTGGAGGACTCCACAGTTATACAACTAGCCCCAGCAGAAACTATAGGGTCATGCATTAAAATCGGATATTCATACAAGGCAATCTAATAAAAGCTGTGTGAAAATATGAAAATGGAATTTTTGAGGTTACCATTCAAGTATTTTTTGTAATTCCATATGGCAATTCAAATATGACTTCCTAATATTGAATACTAAGCAAACTACCAAATGTGATTGAAAATCAGGACATATTTCACTTGTCCCTTTGGAGCATTTGCCTCAAAGTGGCCATTTCATCAAAACTTGCTGGTAGTTTATATCATTTGCATGGTTAGAACCTCATGGTAATTCAATACTCACTTGCAATTATCTTGGGTTGGCTAGACATTAAACAAATGTTTCACATTTGTCGACACTGGTGGCTGTCACTATATCATTAGTTTCTTATCTAAATGAACATAGTTATATTAATTTAGGTTCCATGAGAACACTGTGAAAAATATTGTATGACTTGGTACTTTGAACAACTTAATTGTGAAAAATGTTACCCTAAATACACTAATAATTGTGTGTCTTACTCATACACACTTCTCTGGATCACCAGACTTGCTATACAGTTTTTGGCCATCCAGCTGGCTCAGAGTGACCTCTTCTGTCTTCAGTATTTATCTGCTTAAAACTTTCTGACTTAAGGTAGATTCCCAGTGTGTATCCCTTTGCTCCTCAGTTATCAAGGGCTAAAGGTGTACATGAAACCATAACATGGATTTTGTAAAGGGAATATCCAAACCAATTGCCTATATTGCACATTACAGCAATTTTTTAAGCAATAACTTCTAACTAATAACTACAGCCTCAGGATTTAGTGACTCTCAAAAGTTTCCACAAAACTATCCTGGTGAGGGAAGAAATGAAATGTGTACTCAATCTGTGGAACAGTGGAAGCAGCACACAATCAAAACAATTCTTTGAATGCCTCATTTTATCTGAAACATAGATGTGAATGTTTGCATTATCTACCCATAACATACATGTATCTTAATAGTACTTTCTCCCAAAACTTCAAATACAATTTGATGATTATGGGAGAAGGTTCATTTTTTTCTGTTAACTTTTCATATTTCTAACATCCCAACTACTCACTAGCATAGACATTCTCCAGCTTGAGGTAAATGTTTAGTAGTCAACACAATGATAAATAACAACAACTAAGGTTTATTAGTTTTGCCAAGGATCATTCAGAACCCAACTAGCATTTCATGTCCCTGTCAGCTCAAAAATACATAAAAGATCAGCCATATTCTAGTATCAGATTTCTTTGGGAGCCAGCCAAAGCCTGGCTCACCTGAATGTCTTCTTCATTCCCTCCTTCCCTCCTTCCTTCCTTCCCTCCTTCCTTCCCTCCTTCCTTCCCTCCTTCCTTCCTTCCTTCCTTCCTTCCTTCCTTCCTTCCTTCCTTCCTTCCTTCCTTCCTTCTTTCCTTCCTTCCTTCTTCTCTCTCAGATAAAAATATAACTAACAAGTAACCAAGAAGTTATCAGAGGGAAATACAAGCACAATCAGGAAAACTCAGAGGTGAGCAAAACAGGTAGCTGTCTTTGCCTGGCCATCAATCCTCTGCAATCTGTTTCCATGGAAAGGATGGATTCAGATGACCTCTGTGGAATACCACTATTTTCTCTCTATCTAGTTTGTGCCTAGTCTCAATCACTTCACATGCACAAAGCTGCAAAGTGTCTATAAAAAATAATGAGTGCCCCAGGGTTGTTCACCCTATGTTACAGAAATGCAGAGCCTCAGTTTTTTGATACTCTCCATTTCTCAGCCTCTGTGCAATGGATGTCACTAGTGTCACCTTCCAGTAAGATAGCCATGGCCAGCAGAAGGCCTGGAAATGCCAATTGTAATTAACTTTCTTTTCAAATATGTTTGACAGGTTCATGCTGAGAAGTGCGTCTTACCTTTTGAACTTTCAGATTGCTTGGCTGAGCAAAATGTGTATCATTTTCTTTTAAAATTACCTTACAAAGAGCTATGTACTATGATATTCTTGCACACGTCAGCCATTTATAAGAGATTTAGATTTTTAAGCAGATTATCCTTGTTCCAAATGAGAGACCTTGCTTTTGTCTGAAGCATGGGCTATGTTCAGGTGCACGGCAGAGCCCCGGGACAAGGACACTCATATATTCAAAAATGTCAAAGACGATGACCCTTCCTCATGGGCCAATCATCCCAGCTGCTCTATACGGTAATATTCCTGAGACCTGAGAAAGCCAGATTCATGCTCTTTGGCAGTAGCTAAAGATAGGAATGAAATGCTCCTTGGGTCTAGTTTTCTACTATATGGTTATTCATCATTTTAAAAATGACATCAAAAATCAATAAAAATGGAAGAACTCTATAAATGCATCTTTTCCTAATTGAGAGGCTTAACCTGACTTTTGCAGTAAGAATAATATACCTTACTGTGACCTACTTAAAAAATGTAAAAAGTCACTTTATGGCTGCTTGTTTCAGTCTTTCATTTGGCCTTCCTACTCTTTTTTTCATAGTGAGAGTACTTGTGTAAAAAAAAAAAAAAAAAGTATAGATCCTCACCAGCATTTTGATCAAGGAGAAAGGTTTCATACTTCAATAGTGCACGTAATGGATTTGGTCAGATTTGAAGCATGGGAGCACATTTTATCTTGAATCTTTAATTTTTTACAGTTCAGCTGACAGAAATTTAACTAAAACGTTGGTTATGTGACCAGTAAGCGGACTCCCCAAAATAACATTTACCTTAATTTTACTGTGAGTTATCAGAAAAAAGTGTAAAATAAGCACATTTTTATTAGTCCTTTGGCAAATTAGAAATTATTAAAAAAAACAGGTCAGTAAGATTGTTTTTCTTCCTAAAGATTCCAATATGTTAATTACTCATGATTTTCACACAGATTGAAAACCCGGAGAATTACTGAATAAAATAAAAAACCACAAAAGGTACATTTTAAAATTACCTTCTCAAGCTACCAAGATAATAGAAGAGACAGGTCATTGAGGTTCACACCGCCCTAGAAGATGACAATATGACCTTTTTTCTAAAAAACATAAAAATGGAATATTTTTAAACGAAAGAACAGCCTCATTCTGTATTATTTCCACAAAGCAAAAAGCTATAATTAACCTATAGTGTTATCAATTTCAATATGATTTTGGAATTATAAAAGACTTTTGGTCCAAACTCCAGGTAAAAATACAATTCAGCTTCCTGTAAATACACTATTCGGTGTTCTGTTGAGCTTACTCTTAACAAGACCTCTGAAGATAAGAAATAAATGGCTTTCAGTGATATTTTCATTAAATTTGGAGAAAGTTTAACAACATTTGTTTCTTCAGTATAAGAAACAAAGGCAGTCAGTTGAATTGAAGAAGCTACCTAGATGTCTACTACCACTTAAGAAAATGAGTCATGAGTCTTGAGAGCTTCAACTGGAAATCTCTTCCCATGGGGTAATGATGCTTTGGTCTTTGTAAGTCTACTTAATTCTCATTATTAGGACTGACTTCCAGTTTCATAGTATACAGCTTCAAGTCAATAGGTGAAAATCATGTCCTCATCAGCCCTGTCACTTTACCACATGCTTTTTGATGGCTGTTGGGAAAAGGGTAAGATAAAAAGAACCTCTGCCTGATGTTTTAAGAGAGAAAATAATGTGATAAAAGCATTGATAAAAAAATTAAATATAATATTGACTGAACTTTCCTGAAACCCCTCCAAAAAGTTTTATCTGGGTTGTGAGTTTATGCTCTAGTTATTTTGCTCTATGCATCATATTTTTAAGGTTATAGAACGAACTGTTCAAAAGCAGTTCCGGGGGTGAATATGACTTTAGGACTTTCCTTGCCCTACGACTAAGAGAAGGATAACATTTTGTGTGAAAGAACTAGGTTTGAAAATACATTTGACATGTGTCTCATATTTAACTTCAGTTTTCAAGAGATTCTTGAGGTGTGTTGCTTAGTGCTGAGTTTCAGTAATAAATCTGTGGGCTACTTACAAAACTCTGAGAACCAATAACCATAACCAATTAATTCTGATGCTGTAAGAATCACGTACACATATCTCTACCACATTTCAAAAACCAAATTATCGAAAATACCTACTTTCTGAAATCATCACAATGCAAGAAGCTTACATATATAATCTGTGCCCATTTATTTCTTAGTTCACTTCCTTTTCCAATTTACATTCCGCTTAGAGAGCCCACCAAGTGTCTTTCAACTTGGCACATAGAAGCCCAAATACGATTGATCCTGGAGGACAGTCGTGTGTATATAGGAAGATGACTTTGGAAATACATGGAAGACGACTTCTCGCATTTACTAAGTCAAATTTTAGAGGCAAATGGGAGAAAAAACATAAAATTCATAATGCCCATGTTCTGCCAAATCCCTAGAAACTGCTTAAATATAAAAAATTGGTCAGAAATATGATAGGATCAAAAGCAAATAGTCAAAGCATTTTATAGGTAGAAAACATGATCTCAATTGGGAAGAAATCTACACGCCTAAATTAACCATGCTTATAAATTTATATGTGTACTTTATTATGTTTGAGAATAAGAGTTATAGTGTGTGTGTATATATATATATATATATGTTCTTTTAACTCTTAGCTGGACTTAAGCCTACATAGGGTTGAAGGAGTCAAATATGAGTACATGAGTCAACTATGTTTTCTTAGAAAAAGAAGGAGGAGGAAAATGAGGATGAGAACTCAGTACAACTTATAGGCAGACATTGTTACTTAAAAAATAGCTACAGAGTTAAAAATAGGAGATGCAAGTTCAGATAATCCAAATGGCAAGTGATATCCCATTCCCAATTCATGTCCCAATATGTGAAAGAAATCATGTAGGGTAGACAACTATAATCAATCCTTTTTAGCATCCAGGCTGTCATTCATGTTTAAGTAAAAAGTCAACCTTACCATTTTCAAGGAAAAGATGTTTTATATTCTATCCTTTTTTCCCTTGACTTTCAGAAAGTTTAGAAATTGGAGCCCATAGCTGAAATCCTCAGCTACAGTTTTTAACTGTATACAAACCTTTATTTCATTATTTCTGGTCTTTTATTTTAATTTTCAAAGTTCCTTTATAGTGCAATTTTTTGTAATCTTTTTTTTTTAATTACAAGAAATTTTGACTACTGAGCCTTTTTCTTGCCTATTGCTAATTTTTACTCAACAGTTACCTAATGCCTAGAATCAAGCTCCTATAATTCACTTGGAATATCCCCAAAGCTACCTTTTCCCACAAATACTATTGACGACACA
Source organism: Lepilemur ruficaudatus (assembly GCA_963574885.1). Taxonomy (NCBI): domain Eukaryota; kingdom Metazoa; phylum Chordata; class Mammalia; order Primates; family Lepilemuridae; genus Lepilemur; species Lepilemur ruficaudatus. The sequence continues at coordinate 12,131 of CAUYRT010004470.1, forward strand.
CAATAACTCTGGGGCCATTTTTTAGGTTTTCTCACACCAAAAAGAGTGGGAAGAAAAGAGAACTAGACACGAAGGCAGAGATCAGAATCTGTATCATGCCCTTAAAGAAGGCCTTTGGACACAGCATTCACAAATGTGACATAGAGAAGGAAATCATATTTCTGAAAAGAGCCCAACCAGGAAAATTCAAATAGGTATTATTTGAAGCCGGGTATAAGGTGAAAATTCAAATAAGTTAGATGCCTACACTGGGGATGCCATCTAAAGTTCTGCCCCAGCTCATACTTGTGCAAGCCCCAAAACCTCTGTGGAAAGAACGTAGGGTAGGGAATGCCAGAAGGCTTTTCACCCCATCAGGTCCCCTATTAGGACAGGGAAGCCCATTTCTATTGAGTCCCCAGGATTAGAGAAAGGAATAGAATAGGACAATACCATGGCACTGTTCTAAGCACTTATTAATAGTAACACATTTAATCCTTTTAACACCTTATGACATATGAACTAAGCAAAATTGTCTTTTGACTCTTCTATAGCCCTTCTAGAATCTTCTCTCCTCATCTCTTAGGTGCCCTAGATACCCAAAAGCTCCCAGTCTGAAACATCTGTCCATCATGTTTTTGTCACCTTACCCACAGTGGGCTGGATGATGTTCCAAACTCGCCTGTATCTCTTCATGTGTCCATACTTTTTCAACACTCTCACTAAATCTGACCCAAGATACATTATGTTTAATCCAAATAAAGTCCTCAATACCTCACTTTTAGGCAGTCTGAAAAAGTATTACCTATGTTTTTGGACATAGGAGCCCTGCCAGAGAGGTGCTGAAGCAAGTTCACTGAGGCTTCCCTACGTTATGGGGACCCAGTCCCAGAAATATCAGCTCCTCCTGCCACTCCAGGATCTCCTTGATCAACACCTAGCACTATTTTCTTATTTCTCTCAGTGTTGAGCTGTCATTCATAAGATCATCTTGGCTGCTACAAAACCATCTCCATTCCTGCCCACCGTGGGTATAGAAGAATGTTATTCAACAGAAATATTATATGAGCCACAAATGCAAACCCATAGGTCATTTTAAAGTCTCTAGGTTCTTAGCAGTCACATTTTTTTCTTCTTTAATAATTTCAAAATATTCAGGAGATACAAATGTTTATGTTATATGGGTACCTTTCATAATATTTAAGGCAGGGCTTTTAGTGCGCCTATCACCCAAATAGTGTTCATTTTACCTAATAGGTAGATTTTTAGCCCTCCCCTCCTCCCCACCTCCCTTCTTGATTTCCAATGACCTTTGCATCTCTTTGTGCCCATGCTTGTCCATCAATTAGCTCCCAATTATTGGAAAGTACATGTGGTGTTTGTTTTTCCATTCCTGAGATACTTCACTTAGGATAATGGTCTCCAGTTCCTTCCAAGTTGCTGCAAAAAACATTTCATTCCTTTTTAAGGTTGAGTAGTACTCCATGGCATATATGTGCCACATTTTCTTAATCCACTCATGAATTAATGGGCACTTAGGTTGATTCCGCATCTTTGCAATTGTGAATTTTGCTACAATAAACATTTGAGTACAGGTGTCTTTTTGATAAAATGACTTCTTTTCCTTTGGGTAAATACCCCATAGCAGGATTGCTGAATCAAATGGGAAATCTACATTTATTTCATTGAGCAATCTCCATATTGTTTTCCATAAATGTTGTACTAATTTGCAGTCCCACCAACAGTATATAAGCAGTCCTTTCTTTCTGCATCCATGCCAGCATCAATTGTTTTCGGACTTTTTAATAACGGCCATTCTGACAAGGGTAAGATGATACCTCATTACTGTTTTAATTTACACTTCCCTGATGATTAGTGATGTTGAGCATTTTTTCATGTGTTTTTTTGGCCAACTGCCTATCTTCTTTTGAAAAACTTCTGTTCACATCTTTTACAAAAGTTAAAAGATAAGTGTTTTAGCCCTGCAGTCCCCAACCCCTAGGCCACAGCCCAGTACCTGCCTGTGATGTGTTAGGAAAACAGGGCCGTGCATCACCACCTGAGCTCTGCCTCTCCACCCGGCCTCCCCACATCCCCTGCTCCCACCCCAGCCCGGTCTGTGGAAAAATTGTCTTCCATGAAACCAGTCCTTGGTGCCAAAAAGGTTGGGGACCTCTGTTTTAAACTATTATGGCTGCAATAACAAAATATACCACACTGGGGGACTTAACAAAAATTCATTTTCTCCCATTTCTAAAGACTGCAAGTCTAAGGTCAAGGTGCCAGAGGGTTGGTTCTTCTGAGGCCTTTCTCTGTTGTTTGTGGATGGTCACCTTTTCACTGCATTCCCATATGGCCTTTTCTCTATTGCACATGCAATTCTCTTATAAGGATTCTAAGGACTCCTTATAAGGAGTCCAACTCGATTAGGACCCACCCTAATGACTTTATTTAACCTAAATCATCTCGCTAAAGGGCCTAACTTCAAATATAGTCACATTAGGGGTTAGAACTTCAATATATGATTTTTAAGGAGGACACAATTCAGTCTATAATAATAGGTAAAATAAATTTTTTAAATGTGTTTCATTTAACTCAATATATCCAAAATATTATCATTTGAACATGTGAACTTTTATATTCTTTTGTATAACATCTTTTTTCCACACTAAATCTTTAACATCTGGTGTATATTTGAGACTTATGCTACACCTTAATTTGGACTAGCCCCTTTTAAAATAATCAGTAGCCATATGTATCTGGTGGCTACCATATTGGACAGCACAGGCATAGCAGGACCAGATATGTTACTACAGATGATTCCTCTCTCATCTACAACCTAAAGTGCATCCCCATTTGTTCAAGCTTCAGAGCTTTTTGCCCAGGTAAAATGACTTTAGTCATAATACATTGCTAAGGGTAAGGGTGGATTTTCCCAGTGCACCTATCAATTCTTCATGCTCATATTAACAGCAACCCACAGTGTCTCCTGCTTTTGTTGACTAAGCTATCCCCCTTTGTGATGAGGTGTTCACCATCTTTTATATGAATAGAGGCACCCTTAAGATGTGTACATAAAATCATGACCCGTGGGGAGATCACAGAATTATTGAGGACAATAACCAAAGTGGTAAAACAGAATCCTCTACAAAGCCATGTCCATGGCTGCCATCCTAGTGAGTCAGTCCTTTAGGGCAAATTAAGGACTATTGCAAGGCACTACTTAAGACTGATATGCTAAAGCTAGACTATCAATTTTTTTCTCTGTACATGGGCAGTATTTATTATTTTCGTGTGTAATATTTGTCTTGGGATACTTAAAGAGTTTGACTTTTTTATAGTAAGTGGCAGATATTTAGAAGACTTTGTGGGGATGACTCAAGAGATGAAAAACTTGACAACTTTTTCTAACAGCAGGGATTAGATCAGAAATGGGAGAAAATACGCTTTAGGAACTATTTCAATGTTCTGGGCAGAAGGAATGAAAAAGATGTGAACCACATTTAAAAGGAAGGTTATGATTCAGTGACTGATTAGATGGAAAGAATAAAGATAAGAAAAAAGTCAAAATGGTTTCATGATTTTAAAAGGAAATGACAGTGGGCAGTTCACAAGATCTGTGGGCAGTTCACAAGATCTTTTCTATCTTTGCACCAATATTGCCTCAGCAAGATTCCCTTCAGCTATCCCCTCCATAGAGATAAACTCCAAATATATACTACCTACCAAAACCTGAGCTGCACAAGCCGCATTTCTAGCTGCCTGGTAGACAATACTTCTGATGGACAATACTTCTAGGAATTTTTAACATAAATTAAAAATTCACTTGAAAAAATTAGAATAGATCTCATTACTCTCACAGCAAATCTGAGTTTCTTTCTGCCTTCTCCATTTTTCTTCATACAACCTCCCTTCTCCCCGTCATCCATCTTTGGGACCTCAAAGTGAGTTTTATTCTGAATATTCCATACCAAGTTCTTTCAATTCTTTTCTCTTCAATTTTTCTTGACTTTGTATTTTTTTCTACGTTTCACCACCATCCTAATTTTATCTTAGTTACTTCATCCCAAACTATTATACTAGCCTCTAACTAGTTCCCTTGTTCATTCCCTCCCCAATTTATGCTGCATAGAGCTGCCATTTAACCTTCTTAAAGCACAGCTATGACTCTACTGGCTCTTCTTTGCCTATTATTATTAGCGAAAACAAGTGCAAAATCATCATCAACTATTTGTTACTTTAACAAATATTTATGAAGCACCAATTGTATGTTAGATACTATTCTAGGTTCTGAGGATATAACAATAAACAAGACAGAAAAGTCTTGTTTTGCCTGCTCTCAAAGAGCTTACATTCTAGTTGGGGAGACAACAAACACTCTAAATGAATCAACAAGAATATAACAAATAGTGATAATTTTTATTCCAGTAATTACAATAGGGTAATATGATGGAGAGCGACTGCATGCCAGATTTGGATACGAAGGGTATTAATGTTTAATCTGATATGTGGAAGACAAGAAGGCAGCCACATGAAGCTTGGAGGAAGAACACTCTAGGCAGTGGGAATAGTTGTTATAAAGATCATAAAGCCAGAACTTGCTTGGCACATTTGAAGAACTGAAAAGGTTGCAGTTGGACATGTAAGGGATTTCTGGGGGAAAGAGTGGATTATAAGGACGTGAGAGTGGAATCATAGACATCAATTAAGAGGTTCTTGCACTCAAAATTGATAGGGGCTTAGAAAAGATGGTGAGAAGTGGACGAAATTTAAGATAAACTTGGAGGTAGTCTATGAGACTTTCTGATGCATTGGCTGTGTGAGGTGACAAAGAAAGTATAATCAACAATGATGATAATATAATGTAACAGAAGCAAACCTGAGGTGCGTGCAAACACTTAGCAGGGAGAGATTTGTCCTAGTGTATGTATGTGTGTGTCGAGGGGGAAGAGCTCCCCTGCAAACAACACTAACACTATCTCAGAGTGCTTTGAGTCATAGTTACCTAAGTTTGTGTCATCTTTTCTAATACAATATAATCTTAAAGGCAGAAAATTTAACGTATTTTTATTTCCCCTTCCTCTATAACACCTGGAATAGTTCTTTGTGCATGACGGCAAGCCATATAACTTTTGGATGAATAAATAAATGAGCAAATGCAAATTTGAAACATTAAAAGTGTGATGTTGACATCACTGCCAGAAACAGAAGGATGAAGAGAGACAGCTGGTCTGGTAAAAGGGAGGCACTAAAAGATGTTGATTTAGAAGTGAAGGTGCCACACTGAAGAAGAAATGATCAATAGTTACATTAAAGTCTTTTAATAAACTCTATTTTAGGAGAGTAGGAAAATATAGAAATGATCTATCATCTTTTTCTACTACCTTTTCAGGGTTACAATTTGATGATTTTTGGTAGGGTTATGCCTTTGAACAGTGAGTCATGTATTAGTATGAATATTAATAAAGATCTTAATAATAATACCAATCATACCACTTCGTCTATGGTTAGCATGGTGGATGGCTGCTTTATGGACATCTTATTTAATTTTACAGAGTCCGAGAAGGTAGCTATTTTGTGTTACCATTTTACAGATGAGGGACCCCAATCATAGGAAAGTCAAGTACTTTTCTGAAGCCGCACAGTTTAAAGTCAAAAACACTGAGATTCAAACTCATGTCAAACAGTTGCTTGACATTGTCAACTTTTGACAGCACGCTGTGCTTTCCTTGTAATTCTATATAACTCTTTTTTAAATTTTTTTAATTTTCAGAATACTACAGGGGTACAAACGTTTTGGTTACATGAATTACTTTTGTACAGTTTAAGTCAAAGTCATACGTGTGCCCATCACCCAGGTAGTGTGCATTGTACCCGTTGGGGGTGAATTTACCCATCCCCTCCACACTCCTCCCACTTGTTTGATTTCTATTGAGTTTTACTTCCATATGTGCACATTGGGTGTTGATCAGTTAGTTCCAATTTAATAGTGAGTACCTGTGGTGTTTGTTTTTCTATTCTTGTGATACTTCACTTAGAAGAATGGTCTCTGGTTCCATTCAGGTTGTTACAAAAGGTATTAGCTCACCATTTTTTTTTTACCTTTTAAAAAAAATTTTATATATTTGTTTGTTTTAGTTTTACAAACACATACATAACAACACTTTCCTATACATTACAAAATATGTTTACATACGGTTGTTGCATAAAACATATTTTCTACAGTCAGAAATATGAAGATAACAGTGTATATTCATAAAACTGGAATTATATGCTCAGTTGGGAAATTACTGTTGTACTCAATGACCCATGTACATCTTTTTATAGCAATAAATATTTGGGAAAAAAAATCGGCCGGGCGCAGTGGCTCACGCTTGTAATCCTAGCACTCTGGGAGGCCGAGGTGGGCGGATCGCTCAAGATCAGGAGTTTGAAACCAGCCTGAGCAAGAGTGAGACCCCATCTCTACTAAAAAATATATATATATATATTTGAAAAAAAAATAAGAATAAAGGGTTACTTCAAAGAGGTTAAGAATAAAAAAGCATTTAGCTCACCATTTTTTTATGGCTGAGTAGTACTCATAGTATACATATACCACATTTTATTAATCCACTCATGCATTGATGGACACTTAGTTGTTTCCACATCTTTGCAATTGTGAATTGTGTAATTCTATGTATTTCTAATTCAAGTTTATTTATAAATAAATTCATTATTTTTAAAGACTAGCAACTTGTGAAACTGAATTACAATTCCCTACTGAATCCCTTTATGGAGTTTCTTAAATTTAGATTACATCAATCCTATATTTAATTGTACATATTTAAACTACATAAGCAATGTACATGTGTTGATTATGTCTATAAACTCACTCTACAGTTTCAATTCTATGAGAGATCAACATTTATCACTTTGGTTAGGGGTACCCATTATACCATAATGGAATTCACATTTCTCCTGTCACATACCAATATAGTGGCCTAGAAAAAGATGAGAGTGCGGAAAGCTCTGTTAGTGCCACCCAGAAGAGGAAGAAAGAAAATCCTTCTCTCAGATTTACTGATACCATGTCCAAAAGCAAAAGTAACCCCAAAATAATTGATTTCTTTTAAACAAACACTAGAGGCTCCTAAACATTATTTTTGCATACATTTTCCTGGATCATTTTAATCAAATTTGAATATTAACCTCTATTTTATAATACAGGGATTTTTGCCCTCATTTTAAGAAAATTGGGAATCTTGGTACTTAGGAGAGAATGAGGTCTACCACTGTATCTCAATGATGCTAATCAACAATGCAGGAGAGGAAAGTAACAGCCCAGATGAGCAGACTACACAGAGTGAGCGGGAGGCTGATGAGGCTTATTGCTTTCAAATGTCGACCCTATTTATAATGAACATTCAGAAAAACAGGACCAAATTCCCTTTGCAGGCAACTGTGGCAAAGCTATGCCCTCTTGTTTCTCAGAATGAGGAAGTTTTTAAAGAGGCTGTCGGTCCTGTTGGGAATCAAATGATTGAGACGAATATCTAGAGTGGGCTTTGAAAGGCATCCTGTGAAGAAGTGCCCCTACACCCTCATGGATAGAATCTATTTCATTTTCAAATACCAGGAGTAAAAGCTCTCGGCAAGCCCCTTCTCAGATACTCAACCAAGCTTGCCCTCGTTATCAGGGTTTGTTTGCTTTGGGAAGGGATGAAGAGTATGCCTGGGCTGGTGGAAACCTTGTCAAATGCGTTCATTAGTGTACTTTTTCATTTCCCTGCGTTAGGTTCAGCCTGCAGGCCCGAGAGTTCCCACTCCTTTCTCTGGCCCACAGCCAGGAAAGCCTAATGGCTGGAGGGACAAGGTGTTTGGGTTCTGATACCACTAGCAAAGCTTGATTGCTCTGCGGAGTCACTGCAGTTAAACTGGTGTGTATTTCCTCATCAAAGAGGAATTCTGACGCTTTACACCATAATTCGTATAATTAATCTTCTGAGCTTTTGAAATTGCATTTTTGTTGTTGTTGATGTTAATAAATGCCACAGCGCTATCAATCCACATTTAGTACCAAGAAGAATAACAATGCACATGGAAGTGGAAATGCAAACTTAGCTCCACCAAAGGTGTCGCTCATGAATGATGGGTAAAATGCTGCCATCTTTTGGTTATTGACAAGAGTGAATGGGGGTGGAAAGTAAGAGTAGAGAATAGACTTTTTATTTTAAATGCAAATTCACCAGGTTGCTGAGACCTTACAAAATAGCTCAGAGAAATGTTCTTTAGAATTCTCAGGCTCTTCGTTTTTTCCTCACACAGGCTTCTGTTGCTCCCTGGATTGTGCAACAAAGAGTTTGTTCCTCTAGCTGCAAGAACTTATCTGCAGAGTCCAGTAAGTAGAAGTGGTTGCAATAATACAGCAGAGAGCTTGTTAGCTCTAGGAAAGAACAAGTGGAATCAGGTTGATGTAAACAGTCACTTCAACGTGACTGTGGTACACTCTTCTGCCTCTGAAATACTTGAGAGCACCTTGCATTATGTTGCCTTGAAATAGCGTTTCCCAGGGTAATGAATTATGTACCATTTGTACTCCAGCTTCTTTTGAGCACTTAGCTCTAAATGTTTGCATCAGTGTCAGTGAGTGTAAGGTGATCTCATTAGGGCAAGAGAGGTGGAATATATATTAGTAGACACACCATAATTCCCCAATAGCTTAATGTCAATTTATGATTAAAATGCGATTCCACATGCCATTTCTTGGGAAAACTACAGAGCTACAATTTCATCACATAGTCCAAAAGGAAAAATCCCCAAGTGCTGATCTGGCCCCGTCAACATCTTGCTACAAGGCCAGCCCGCCTCATGAATGCAGCTGCTTTGAGTTAGGAAGTCACTGAAGCTCTCAGGTGGTGTGGATCCTGCCATCGCACATCTTCTGGGTCCATTAGACTTTTCTTCCTCTTTCAGTGGCTACTTCTGAGAGATCAGCAGTTCATACCTCACATTTTCAGAAACTATCATGGTGAGCATTTCCCAGTTGAATGTTCTCTACTCAATAGTCACACTTTAAGTATTTACTAATTTATGGTCTGTGTTGTTTCTTAAATAATCCAAAGAAGCTTGAAAATAGTTTGTATTTTTTCCCATGTGGAGGCTGAAACTGCACTGGTCTTCCAGAATGTGCTGCAACCCAGCTGCCTTCTAGAGTTTAACATTGAGGCTTTCCTCTACTCCATGATTGGATTATCTAGTCATATTTGCTATTAAATACATGAAATTATAAGTTTTCATACTTCAAATGTACAAGCTAGGTTGTATACTACTATGGTAAGAATAGGTGTAATTAAGTGAACCATTTAAATTGTTTTAGGTATGCACTATGTGTCTGACATCATCCCTTCAAAAAGAGAGATGTAGTGCTCACTTGAAACATCTGCAATCTGGCAGCAAGAAAACATGGTGTTTTATTTTTGATCTATAGGCTACCTGTAATATATATGTATGTATGTGTATGTGTGTGTGCACAAATTATATATGCATAAAATTATATATGCATAAAATTATATATAGTGAGGTTTTAATATGATGACAATGAAAGTGGCTTAGTCAGCTGTCACTGTGACATGAACATATGTTTTGATAACACCTCCAAAGAAATACCGTATTTGAAAGTGTGTGTTTGGATTGGGTGATGTTAGAGTAAATGTATGAGAATGCTTGTTTCTGTACCTTTCTGCTTCTTAAAATACTGTCTTGAAAGATGTTATTGGCAACAATGAAAGAATGAGAATTTTATAAGCATTTCACACCTCTTCCTTTTGAGCTTTTTAGTCAAAGGGAAAACTAAAAAGGTAGCAAAAATTAAAATTCCACACAAAATTAGAAGACGCTATTTAAGAAAAATATACCTGAAAAAGAGCAAATCGCAATCAAAAGTAATGCACCAAGGTGAGCTCATTTCAGGGCAGCCTCTTCTCTTCCCCTCCTATATCTAATCCCATGCATCTGTTCATTCATTTGCCCCCCTCTTTACTATGATATGGTTCCTTTAGGTTGCTTGGCAACCATTATAATGCTGCTGCACATGCGTGCTAGATAATAAATCCTATCTTGCTTTATTTTTCTCCTTCTTTAAAACAAGAAATTATAAACCAAGATATTTCCCCCCTTTTCTAATGGACAAAAAACATCTGTGGAAATTTCAAAAACACATAAAATGCCTGCAAGGATGCAGATAAGTAATTAAAATTATTGACAAAGCGTAACTGATCACTGCTTAATGTGTCTACAAGCAGTTATTATTTGCAATGGCCTCCTCTTTTAAATATGTGTACATTAATGTACATATGTCGATACATGTTTGTGAGGAACTATAAAGAGAAAGAGGGAAAAAGAAAAGAAAGTGACAGCTGCTATGCCCCGAACAAAGAAAAGGAAGAAAATTCCTGGAAATAATCTTGTTTTATATATTTTTTTTTTTTTTGAACAGTGGATGCAGTAGTTAGAAGACAGGACCTGGACTAAATCCATCTACTTTTTTCTATAAGAAATCAGACAAAGCTTATGGCCCTCCCCTTCCCCTCCTTGGCAAATCCGAGTGTCCTGCTGCTTTCATTTGTTTTTGATCTGCCTCATTAAAAGACTATTGATGGCTTTAACTATTGTTCTTGTTTAGGTGCTGATTTACAAGCACTAATATCTGACTGTGCGAGATTAATGGGAGTCCAGGCAGTTTACGATTATCCTGAGGTCCCTGACCACACATGTAGGGGTTTGGGTAGGGGTCATGCACTTCTATGAGAAACTCCAAAGCAGGCTTAAACCTGGGAACGTTTTAATAGGATTGAATCTGTAATAGGATTTGGCAGCTTGGCCGAAACTGGATGGTGTGGCTTCTTCGGGGTTTCTTTCTTTTTTCTCTTTTATATATACATATTTTTAATCATAGAGTCATTATTATATTGGGATAAAAGAGTAATATTTTATGTTGAAGTCCAAATATTGTTACTGTAGTTTAAAGGAATCTTTAGAAAAAAAAAACTGTGCAATATAGGATATTAAAAGAAAAGAATGCTGGGGCATGAAATGCTGTTTCTATTATGTAGTAAATTAGAAGGTAAAAAATAAAAGATGGGGACAGAACAATTTCTGTTGTGAATGGCTGTGTATTTTTAGCTAAAAATGCTTTAAGAAGTCTAAAAGGCACTAGCAACGTAAGGCTATTTATAAAAGAGGATATTTCTCCCAGGCAGGCACAGCTGCCCTTCCTGGCACCACGTATTGCTGAATAGCACAGCGCCCTGGAGCTGAAGTCTCCCTTAGTCAACAACAAGGGCACTCTGAGTGACAGCAGCAGTGTGGTGCATTCGATTTTTGAATAATACCACAAACACGAGTAAAATTCAAAGTAAAGATACCACACTGTTGATAATGTCCCAAATGGAATTCTATCAATATTTTAGTTCCCATTTGAAATCTGGCAAAAGGGACTGTGAGCACTGCTGACACTATCTTCTATGTCAATTCACTTGAGTATAGTGTCTAAATTCTGGAACAGTGGTGGCAAAATTATTTAACCTCTTGTACTCCAGTCATTTGAACATCATAAGGACACCGTCATGTAAAGATGCCTTCGTTAATTTTGGTGAGCTAGAAATGGAAAGGCAAGATATACAGCGCTGGCCCTGAGAGGTCACACAAGTGCCTTTTACAGGACCTAACCTGTAAATCTCAAAGCACAAAAGAAGTTACGGTGGCTATAAGACCTCATAAAAAGGTAATGGGAAAATAAATTACAGATTTTGTTTTGGATGGCTTTAAAAGTCTAGTGGTAGCAGAACTTTTAGGAAATCTGAACTTTAACTAAAAATCCAGAGTGTATTTATGACTTCAAAGAAATTCACTTTCACACCCAAATATGTAACACAGCCAGATCATTCTACTGTATTATGGGCTGTCATTCTGCTTCAGAAAGTTGGATGTTTTCAAAATAGAGCCATAGAAATGAAATGAACATATTATTTCAAACAGTATTCTTTCACAGAATCATTTTATTCTTTGTTTGTTTTTATTTCCAAAGAGTATTTTTCAAAATCCATCTTTGTAGTGTTATTATAACAATGATCTTTCAGCCCAAAGATCTGAAGGATTTTTATTATTGTTGTTATTATTTCTTTCTAAATACATAATACATCCTCCCTATAATATCTACATCTGTATGTAATATATTAATAAAAATTAAGTATTTATTATTCTTATGACTGTTTTTTATTATATGGATGGTAGTAAGTTATGTAAGTCTTTCACTCATAAATGAAGCAATTTAGAGTGGTGATTTTAGGGTCCATATAGTATGGATGCCATAAGAACCACAGGACTATTGCCCGGAAGCTTCTCAGACACAATGCTTTGACCACTGGTCAGGGCTGAGGTGATCCCAGTACCCCCTGAGGACAAAGCCACAGGAGAGCAGACAGCCACTATAAACACTCTGGGTACACACCAACTGGAGCTTTAAAAATACCCTATTCCTAATGCTCTTCAAAAACTTAGGTCTAGAGTAGTTATTATGATCGCTGATTGTTACTATCTAATATCAAATTCTAATAACATTTCCATTGTTCACATTCTAGGAAGGAAGAAAAATCTATTACTTAATCCAACAACCTGGTATTTTCTTCTGTAAATCCAAACTGCATTTAAATATTACTTGACTAATCACTTACACATTCTCATAAAGTATGCCAAAAAAGAAATCATGAGCCTCTATTTTGCAGACTGAGAAGATGAGATGGCAAGATATAAAGTGGCTTAGCGAGGACCAGTACAATAACATCTAAGAATTCTACCTCAGTTCAACTCAGAAATGATTCAAACTTTTTAACTCTGAACTACCCTGGAAATGAGCTATGAAAGCTGTGATCTTGCTTTCTGGATGCTAGTGTATTAATCAGTTATTTCTTTAGTACGTGGAAGAGCTTTATAGCATAATTCAACAAAACTTATCCTTAAACCTATAAACTGATTAATGACATTGCCATAAAAACCATACCAATGATTTTACACACAAAGACAAAAATTGCCTTTTGCCGAAGTATCTGATTCTGATTTTCAGAAATGCCAGTTAAAACTAAAAGATACTCTTGAAAGTTTTCAGAAGCTTTTCTAATTTGGAAGACAGATCTGATGCAAAAATGATACATGAAAAAATGCTCAACATCTCTAATCATCAGGGAAATGCAAATCAAAACCGCAATGAGATATCACTTATCTCCAGTGAGAATGGCCTTTATCAAAAAGTCACAAAACAATAAATGTTGGCATGGATGCGGAGAAATAGGAACACT
>CAUYRT010004473.1:0-17489 GCA_963574885.1 Lepilemur ruficaudatus
CATTTCTGGGGAGCTAGTGTTCCTCTTTGGGGATGCACTTTCCGTTTGATTCTTTGTACTTCCAGAGTTCTTTCGCTGATTTCTTCCCATCTGGATCAGTTGCTGCTTCTTGCTTTTAGATTTTCGTTTGGATAATGACACACCCTGTTTAATCTCTGAGCCAGTAGGTGGTGGTTGTGGGTGAGATTCTATCACACCCTGTAATGAGTCAGTCAATGTGGTAAAAAGGTGTGCAGAATGACCTCCCTGTCAGTAGGTGGTGCTTACTGAGAGGAACAGACTAGAGTGTTGTTTTTAGGTCCTGTAATCAGCTCTGGTTCCTCTGCAGAGGCACTCTAGCACCTCACATGGTGGTGGTCTATAATGCAATTTTTAATAATGGCTGTATTTAACAACCTGCTGTTAAAATTCCTAAAAATTTACCAATTGGCTTTTTCAGTCTGGCGCGAGCAGCTCTGACGTACCTCTGGTGGGCTATGTGTGCATGTGTGTGTGCACGCGTGTGTCTAGCTGTAGACAAAGGGCCGAGAGACTTTGGGGCAGCTGCAGGGCTTGGGAGTAATTGAAAATGAATGAAAAGGAAAAGAATTTCTAACAAGTTCTTCTGTGCTCCCTCTTTGGTGCTTTTTTTCCCAGAAACTGCAGTAAAAATGCTAATTACAAAGATTGCCTTTTGGTTGCTGGCTTGTTGTTTAGTTAATGCACGACTGGACCACAGTGCAGCTGGGCCTTGGGTGTTTTACATGAAGGACTTTTATGACTGAAGTTTCTGAGAGAGAACTCAGAAAGCCAAGGTCAACTTGCAAATTGATAGAGAGGGATTTGAAATTGATGGTTGGCACAGGGATGCTGCAGTTTGGCTGCTTGTATAGCAGGAAGTCCTGGCCACCCCTGAACCTCTCCCCAGAATTCCTTGGACAGACAGGAGTGTAGGTAGGAGAGGGCTAGGGCTGCCGAGTCACTGGTAGATTGACACTAGAGCGATATAATTTGGGATGGAAAGTTCATTGTGCACTGCCCTTGATACATCTTCTGGTAGAGTCCAGGGCCCGGGGGGTGTTATTCCAGGGCTTCTTCTATGCTGTAACAAGCTAAAAAAGCTCGTAAGGAGAGCTGCGATAATGATAATAACTGCTTACTGAATGTTTACTACACGCAAGGCACTCAACTGAAGGCTTTTTGCATATTATATAATTTAACACTCAATCCTTAGATAATTGCATTATACCCATTTTACAGGGAAGTTAAATCTTTTGTCAGAGGTCACACTAAGGAAGGCGGAGACAGTGTGTGAACCCAAGTCTGTCTGATACTCTCGTCTTAACGCCCTACCCTGTATAGACTTCCGCTTTGCAGAGTATAGGAAACTCAGAGTATAAGCCCCTAAAATAGGAATGACAACCCTGGTTGGGAGTTAGGGCTTTTCTCTAGCTCAGTGACAACATCCCTGGCTGCCTGTAACGTGTCCCCAGAGGTGACATTGGAGTCCAGCCATTTGGAGCCTTTTAAACCTTTGTATAGAAGCTTGGATTCTCTCTAAGGACAATTGGGGTGCCACTGACAGATTTTAGTGTGCAGTAATAAGATCAAGTATGCATTTGAAAAAATAGGCTGGAGAGTGTTTGTATGAGTTAGGTTGAAGTTACCCCAAAATATTAGATAGAGGTTGTTGTTCCCTTGTGTAGGGTTCCAGTCGGTGGCAGAAGTCAGGCTGAGACACAATCCCAGTGAAGGCCTTGGCTGATCCTGCCATGTGTACTAAAAATGTAATGGCTCTTCAGATTTGTTTTGAGTTGGGGGCAGGGGAAATGGGCCTTTATATCGCTACTTCAATCAGTGATTTGATGTGGGAAGGGAGTGTGCCCGAGGGTGAAGTGGCTGTCTTCCTGGAGGAAGGCTGACTGCCAAGTGTTTCTGCTAGCAGTGCTCCCAGCAGTCAAGATAAGTCCTTTATTCTTCTAGAGGGGTCTGGATAGTGTGTCACCGTGTCTACTTCAAGCATACTGGTGGGTTGCAGCTCTGAAAATGCAACCTGAAGAATACCAGCAATTAAGAAGTGGGAAGAAGTAGAGGACCAGAGTGGGGATTGAGAAGGAATTGCCAGTGAGGTCAACCAGTGAGGTCAAGCCTAGGGATGGTCAAATCATGGGAGTCAAGAGAAAAGTGAATGTTGAGAGGGAGCTTATGTCAGCAGTGTCTCATGCTTCTGAGAGGTTGACAAAGATAAGAATTTTGCAATCAGAAAGGTGCTAATAACTTTACTTATCTATGCCAGTGGAGTGGTGGGTGCTAAAGCCAGACTGAAGGAGGGAGAAGACTGAGGAATGAGTGGGAAGTGAGACAGTGGGCAACCCTTTGTGGACTTTTGCTTGTGAAGGGGAAAAAGTCAGGGTTGCTACTGGTTTGAAAGAACTCTTATTCTTGATTTTTAGGGTGGGAGAGATTTTAATCTGCTTATATGTCAATGGGAAAGGACAATAGAGAGGGAAAGGTTAAGGATATAGGTGGGTAATTGACGGCCACAGGGAGCTTGCCAGTGTTCTCACTGGCGGGATGATTAGATTTGAACCAGAAAAGAGAAAGACTGACACTGACATTTATTTAGTGTTTTGAAAATGCCAGGAACTGCTGGGCAGTTTGGCTTTATTTGATCCTTTTGAGAAATTAGTCCAACTAGTATTTTGCAGCTCAGATTTAGAGAAAATAAATAACTTTCCCAGGTGCACACTGCTCCAAGAAGCCGTGTCAGGAGTTAAGGCTATGCTTTATGCAGTGAAGGAAGGACTCCTCATCCTCTGAAATTTGAGGAAGGACGAAGGATAACTGAGAACGGGCAGAGTAGGAAAGAATAAGGGGAAGAAGGCTGCTGTAACAAAGATATATAAAACTACAGTGGCTTAGGTAAATAACAATTTACTGCTCTCCCAAGAAACAGTCCAGACTGAGCTGTCTTGGGTTGGTAGGGTAGCTCTCCTTTACAAAAATAGTCAGAGATCCTGATTCCTTCCATCTTACTGCTCTGTAATCTCCTCGAACATCCACATGGCTGATGCTGGCTCATGTCTCTTTGGGTGACATAGCTTGGGGTGAGAAGAAAAGATAGTATCCAGGCAGGTCTTTTAGAAGAGGATCCAGAGGTTGCACACGTCATGTTTGTCCATGTCCTGTTGATCTGAAATAAGTCACGTGGCCACAGTGAGAGGCAAGGGGGGCTGAGAAATGTGTTTTATTCCTCAGGAGGCTATAATGCTTAGCTGAAACTCAGGGTTTCTACTACTCAAAGGAAGGGGGAAATGGATACTTGTGATCTTTCTAAGTCTTTTATTAAAATTGCTCCTAGGGAATCACGTGGCAAAACCACAAAGGCTGCCCACATACTGGATGCGTATACAAAACAATTACTGAAAACAATATTCTGCAAACATTTTCAAAATGTATCCTGTGGCAAAAAGTGTTTCCAACAGACTGAGGGGATACATTCAGTGTCCTTGTTCCTGCATCGTTCCTCTGTGACTCTCCTTGCATTTTAGCATCTTTTGAAGATGGTGGCAGTGTCAGAGTGGAAATGTGGCCAGAGCCTTTTGAAAACTGGTTCAGGTGGAAACCAGTACAAATCCATATTAAAATGAAATGAGGCTGGGAGCGGTGGCTCACACCTATAATCTCATCACTTTAATGGCTCATGCCTTCAGTCCCAGCTACTCAGGAGGCTGAGGCGGGAGGATCACTTGAGCCCAGGAATTCAGGACTGCAATAAGCTAAGATGATGCTACTGCACTCCAGCCTGGGCAACAGAATAAGATTTTGTCTTTAAAATAAACAAAAGAAAACAAATGAAATAAAATGAGTGATGCTGTCTGATGGGAACAGTAATGACTAGAGAGAATGGGCCCTGGGCAAGTAGTCCTTAGCTCTAGGTGTTGATTGCTGTGAAGGAATGTGGCGTTCCCAACAATTTGAAATTTTCAGCTGAATCTGGGAATCCAGAGTTTTAGCATACAACTGGGTTTTTAGCATGTAATCTCCTAATTTTTAAATGTTGGCTCAAATATTTTAATATCAGTATGTGGGCCAAAAAGAACATTTTTGTGAACAAAAACAGCTCTGGTCTCTGACTTAATCTCTCAGAACCTTATTTCCTTATTTGTAATATGGGAGCGATATCCATCTCAAAGGATTCTAAGAAGGGTGTCAGGGAACAGTGTATGTCCTGTTTAGGCAATCATTACTGCATCTGGTTTGTTCCATGATGAATCTGTCTTACAATTAAGTAATTCTCAGATCCCATCCCAGTGGATGGGAAGTTCAGAATGGAAGTTCTGAAGAATACTAAGAGGATTGAGCTACAAGATCTGCTGAGATGGGCTGTTCTGACTCAGGTCTTCAGAACTATCCTAATTTATATTCCCCAACATTCCCTTTTGGAGGTGTCATGGTCAAAATTTGGTGTCCAGCTAGTCTGATCAGCTAGCTTGAATGACAGAAGTGGATAGTTCATCCATTCCCCACCCCTGGTTAGTTGTGTGGCTTTGGTTCAATTACTTAACATCCTTAAGCCTTAAGTTTCTTGTTTTAAAAATGAGAGTAATAATAAATAATAAAATAATTGTCAGAACTCTATGAGATGGCTCATATAAAACCCTTAGTTATATTGCCAGGCATAATATTTAATAGTAAGCATTCAATAACATTAACTGTAACATACTATTATTTCTTCCCCAGATGGAATATATATATATGTAAAATATAGGGTTTTTATTTTGATTTTTGATTATATTTTCAGGCAAATCACCTCACTTAGTCAATGGATTAAGTAGTGGATAAAATCTTAGGAAACATTGCTTAAAATGTTCTTTGTGAAACTTCCTACAGTAAGAGGATAGTGTCAAGTGTAAAGTGCTCTAAAACAACAAAGTGACCTTTAAAGAGAAGCAATTTATTCATAAAGTAAATCACCAAAGAAAAGGTGGAAAGGTCTTCTTTTATATTGCCAGTAATGGATCTCTGGGCTGGAGCATTGTTTTGCATGGCTTGTGCCGGTTACATGCTATGTATAAAGACTTTCTTATTTCAGAGCTGATGGATCCCCGTGAAAAGGCAATATTGAAATTTACTGCAGTAAGAAATACCCAATCCATTTATAGAAAGCCCCACAGGCAAAAACAGTGGATGCAAAACGCAAATTGAGAACGAGTAATTCCCCTGAGTTGTTAACTGACAATTAAGTTCCTTTTCCAAAATAGACAAATTTCCACAGGGTGGGTAAACTTATTGATCTTCCTTATCTTTGTTGCTATTATTATTAGTAGTAGCAATAATAATAATAATTACTCATGTTTAGCGGGCTTTTTCTATAGGCCATCCATTGGGTAAACTCCATTACATGTGCTATCTCATTGAATTCTCTCAATAGTTCTGTGAGTTAGGGGCTATTAATAGTCCCATTTTTTCCAATGAGGAAACTGATGTTTAGGAGTGTTATCTTATTTGCCCAATTTCATTAGCTTATAAGTGGCACGTCTTGGCGTCTAACCTACCACCACATGGCTCCAATGCTTATGGTCCTGGAAATTCTGTTGAGTAAAATGGAGAGAAAGAAAGACTTAATTTTGGAGCTTTAACCTCTTCCCTGGAGGGTGTGTCTGAATTGGGTGCCTCACTGTGGGGCTTTGACAGACAAGAAATTGTGCTGCGGGGCCTGAGGGGTGAAGAAAGGAGGCCAGAGTGCAGGACAAGAAGCAGACAAGCCGTGAAGACTTTGAATGCTTTGCGATTTTGGCAACAGTGTTGGCATCTCGTGCTCATGCTTTGATATCCTGACCTAGCAATACTTGTTCTGACTGAAAGCGGCTTTTATTATCTATGTTGGTGATCACCTTTCTGGAATTCCTGGGAAGTCCTGCTTTCAAATACCCTGTCCATTGTCCTCACAAGTACGCCCACACTTGTCAGACTGTGTTTGGGAATCATGATCTTGCAATTAAAGGCACAGTTTCCAGAGCCCTTTGGTTCCGGTTCATTGACTCCAGCTGGCGAGGTGGATACTGTCTGAGTGTATTCAGCGTCTGTCAGAAGACAAGAACATCTCGGTGACAGCTCTGACAATCTCCCATTCTCCAGTGGGGAGGGAATGTTGTTTAGGGCTTTGTGTTGTTATTTTATTTGCAGTGTCACCCTACTTCATTCATGTTGTTTAATCAAATGGTCTGAATCCCTTTAACGGCAATAATTTAACATATATCCTTGCTTGATCACCTTGAAACACAATTGGTTTATCTATAGCCACAGAATGTTGTTCTTGACCATCATAAGGGGAGTTTTTGACAAAGAAATTACTTTGAGTATGATGTTTTGACCTTGAATTGAGTAAGACATAAATTAGACTTACATCTGTAAGAATAACAGAAATATTTTTTCTGTATAATAGATGGGTGGGGAAAAAAATCCCTGAAGATTCTTGTCATAGTTGAAGGAAAACACAGTTTCCATTTTTTCATGTTGGTTTTGGAGCCCACCAGCCACATCTTGCTGGGAAGTGCTGTGGACAGAGAAGTGGGCATTGGGACTCCTGAGCTCCAGTTTTGACTTTGTCAGTGTATTGTGCAGAATTCCTTGGGTTGTAAGTTGCAGAAAGGGAAACTCAAAACCACTTAAGCAGAAGGAGTCTATTGCTTAAGTAATCTAGATGTTCAGGGGTAGCGCTGGCCTTACAGACCTCAGAGCTATAAATGATGCCATCAGGACTTAGTTTCTTTCCATCTCTCAATGCCACCTTCTGCTTTGTCAACTTCACTCTCAGACTGTACTCAGTTTCATCTCCTCCCAGGCTCTAGACTAGCAGGAAAGGGCAAGAGTCTTCCCCAGTGGTCATGTGCTCGCTCCGATTATAGAGGCCTGAGTCTCATTATCTCTGAGCCAATAATGGTGGGGCTTTGATTGGCCATGTCTGGACAGAGCCTCATCAGAGCCGTAAGGGTGGGGAGGATAGATCCCCAGGCAAAAGTTGGGGCCGTTACCAGGAGAAAGGCGAATTAACACTGAGGGGTGTCAGTGCCCCTCGCCAACTATGTGACATCGAGAAGATAACTAAAGCTCTGTGAAAAATAGAGTTAATAATGCCTACTGAAAAAATGAAAATAATAGTTTGTACACTACATATACCAATACTAGTGCTTCATAAACTATAAGGTGCTATACAGTTTGGTGTTATTATTTTCAGACATTTCTCTAGGATCAGTACTCAGGAATGAAACCAATGAGTTACACAAACAATATGTACGCCTTCAACCAGATAATACCAAATTGTTTTCTACCATGAGCAGTGTTATTCTACATGCTCTCAAACACTTGGTGTTAAACTTTTTAGTTATTTTCCAATCCCGTGGGGATGACATGCTATCTCATTGCTATAATTTGCATTTTACTGATAACTAACAAGGAACATTTTAAAAAATATTTATTGACTATGTCTTATATGTATTGGCTATCGTCTGAGATGTATTTGTTCATACATTTTGCCCTTCTAACTATTGTGTTGTTTGCCTGCTTTCACAACCGTTCATAGAGACTCTTCGTATTTTTAGGATACTAGTACTTTGTTGGTTATCTTCTTGTAAATACTTATTCCCAGTTTGTGGCATCTCTGTTTGCTTTTTTATGGTGTCATTTGATGACTATAAGCCCATAATCTTAACAGTCCAAATACTGATAAATCTCATCCTATATGATTTGTACTTTTTGTGCTTTGTTTAGGAAATCTTTCTCCCCCTAGCTCCTCAGGTCATAAAGACATTCTCTTCTGTTTTCCTCTAAAAGTTTGAATATTTTACCTTTTCATATTTGAATTCTTACTCCATTGGGAATTTATTGTTTATGTTGTAAGGTAGGTATGCAGTTTCAAATTTTTCATATAGACAACCAGCTGTCCAGCATCATTTGTTTTGTGAAGTGCCACCTCTATTACACATCAAGTGTCCTTATAGGTATGCGTCTGTTTCTTAGCCTAATTGTCCATCCCCGCATTGATAACACTTTTTTTCAAACCTAGGATTTACACATTGCTTGTAATGAGATGTGACAGGCTATGCACCTGTGGTGGCTCTTTCCATAACCCATCATACACCCCAACAGTGCTTTGCTGATCTGGGCTCAAGCAGTTTTATTAAACTCTGCCTAACAGATACCATTGCTAGTCCCTGTTCTTATCCACCCATTTTGGAACAAAGGCATTGTTTGAGGTTTTATCATTGTGGTATTTGAATTAAATGAAATCGAATTTAAAAATCTGGGAGATTTGGGATAGGTTATGTATTTGTCTTTTTACCCATAGAAAACCTGGAGGGGAAAAAAAGATCCCCAGGAAAAAATTGGGGCCGTTACCAGGAGAAAGGTGAATTAACGTTTGGGTGGGGATGGGAGAGCCAAAGGATAACACTCTCTTTAGGATTTATATCTAGAGGAAGGAAGATTCAGTGATGAGTAAAGGTGGGTGAGAAGCAGAAGTAAGAAAGCAGTTATTCATAAGCTAGGGTTCGGGGCATAACCAGATCCTCCACAAAAGAAAAGCCCAGAAGGAAAGGAGCCTTATGGCTCTCTTGGCCTGTGGCACACTATCAAAACTCGATTAAATATAATGGGAATAAAATAAAAGGCAGACCAAAGCCAGTTAGGTTGTAGATTTTAAAAATATATAATTTTTGTGATTGAGATTTTTTAACCCACAAAATTTTTTCTGTCTGTAAATAGGTTTAACTATCATCCTATGTTCTATTTTAATGTGATTTTATATGAACAATACACAGTAACATGATTCTTATCTCCAAATTTTAATTTTCTGGCCCTTCCCAGTAGAAATGACCACCTTTGTTGTTCCTCAAAGATATTTCTCTGCCTGCAGCACTCCCAAGGAACAGGCTCGAGCAAAATTTAGTGGAGAAGCAAATTGGAAAGCCTACCTTCTGTAAATAAGTTAACCTAATTAGAAAAAGGTAGGGGAGTAAGATCCTATGACTGCATGGTTCATACAGTCAGAAACCAGACTGTTTGGAAATCTCGTATAGGCTGCACTGTCTGTGCACCGTGTATGTATGTGGTGGTTATTGATAATAATTATAAGTTTGAATTGAAGAATGCACAGGAAAGCAGCTGCCCTGAGATGAGTTGGACCAGTGCCACAGCGAACAATGTCTGATTAATTAAAAACCCTAGTCCTTGTTAAAATCACCATTCTATTCAACAGAAGCCAGCCAAAGAAATACACAGCGAGGTTAAAGACTGCATGTGCAATTCAGATATCAGCTGTGCTCTTGGCCTCTGACTTGTGCATCTGAACATGTTGACTCTCTGCCAGCTTGGAAGCAAAAGTCAATCCTCTTTCACTTTCCCAACAAGAATCCACTCACCCATAAGCATTAACAAGCAAGGAAGATTTGGTGAAAACGTTTTTTCAAGAAGATGGAGGATTGGCATTTATATTATACATGCCACAGCAAGCTAATTTAAAAGTCACCTAAACATCTCCAATTTCCCCAATCTTTTAAGGACAATCCCAAGGGAAGAACTTTCTCTGGCTCCTCCCTGGCAACCTCTGGGCAACCTCTCTACGCCCTACCTTTATTTTTCCTTTCTTCATTCTTTAGAGCAACTCAATTTCTTCTCATTATCTTATGCATAGCAGATTATCTGCCCTCTTTTGTCATTTTGTAATGTCCTGGAGGCCCTTACGTACACTCTAAGGGGCTTATTAATTAATTCCACAAGTGTTTATTGGGTGGATACCATGTGCACTGTTCTAGGACCTAAGGAGACAGAATAGAAAATCCCTACCATCATGGAGCTTACATTCTAGTGGAGGGAGGCAGACAAAATAAATAAAACAAGTAAACTGTAATTAAAATGTTTAATATGTCAGATAATGACAAGAGCTATCTACAAAAATGAAGTGAGGAAGGGCTAAGGGATTCTGGAGAGGAGACTGCAATTTTTATACGGCGGTCAGGGAAGATTTTACTAGCAAGATAATATTTGAGCAAATGCCTAAAGGAGGTAAGGGAGTGAGTCTTGGCTGCATCTGAGGAAAGAGTACTCCAGACAAAAGGAAAAGCAAGAGCTCTGAAGCAGAAGTGTGCTGGCTTGTGTCTGGGACAGTGAGAAGGCCACTGTGGCTGAAGCTGGGTAAGCAAGAGCCAGAGTAAATGAAGACGGGGTTGGAAAGGCAATTGGGTAAGATCCTGAGCTGCCTGATCCTATGAAGGTTTGGGTTTGTACACTGAGCAAAATGGGGACACACTGGGGGGTTTGGGGCAGAGAAATGGCATGCTCTGATACCTGTGGTCAAATCTCCTTATGGCTACCGAGCTGAGAATAGACTATAGAAGGTAAACTGTGGAAGCAAGGAAACTGGTTAGAAGGCTTTTACCATAATCCAGACTAGAAACAAGTAACAGTGGTTGGGAGAAGGGTAACTGAGGTGGGAGTGGTAAGAAGTGCTAGATTCCAGATACATTTTAGTGGGAATGTTAATAGACTTTGCTGATTATTGGGATGGGCATATGGGGGGGTGGGGAAGAGGAGAGTAGAGGATGACTTTATGGTTTTTGACTTGAGTACCTGAAAGAATGAGTTTTTTACTTCCAGAGATGGGCAAGACTATGGGACGAGGTAGGGGAAGTCCAGGAATCTGACTTTGGACACAACAAATTTGAGGTACCCATTGTATTCTAGGGGAGTTGTTACTAGGCCCTTAGGTATAAGACACCAAAGTTCAGAGGAGAGGTCTACACTGGAAAGATGAATTTGGGAGTTGTAAACATATAAATAATGGTTTAAAGTGTGAGAGTTGTTGAGATCACCAAGGTGGCAATATAATAATCCAATGGCATGAGATTCAAAGTTTATGAGAATATTTCACCTAAACAAATAAGATACTCTTCCTAAGTAGATGTTTTCCATGCATCATTCTGGATGAGTTGCAGACAGGTAAGATCCTACATGCTCTGACCCTGTATTTCCTCTCTGACCAATCGCTGACTCTTCTTGCCCCGGCTCATTCTGTTCCTGGCACCTTCTGTTCCTTGAACACGCCACATGTGCTCTAATTTTACAGCTTTGGCACTTTCTACTCCTTCTACCTGAAAGGCTTCATCCCCAGATACGTGCACCACGTACTTGCTTATTTCTTTTGGGTCCCCAGTGTCACTTTATGCATTACTTATCTCTTGCTACATAATAAATTACTCCAAGCCAATAACAAACATTTATCATCTCACCTTTTCTGTGGGCCAGAAATTTGGAAGTAGCTTAGGTGGGTGCTTCTGGCTAAGGATTTCATGTAAGGTTGGAATTCAGACTTCAGCTGGAGCTGCAGTCATCTGGAAGGCTTTACTGGGGCTGTGGGTTCCACTTCCAAGTTTGCTCATTCACATATCTGATGAATTAGTGCTGTTGGTGGAAGGTCTGCCCCTGGTTCTGCTAACAGAAAGGACTTCACATAGCAAGGTTGTATCCTGTTGCCTCTTGTAAGAGCCAGCTTGGATTAAACATTGTCCCCTGTGGTTCTTTCCCAAGACTGAGAGTCCTCATGCCATATCGGCTGGCTTGTCCCAGAGAGGGATATCCAAACAAGTAAAGTGGAAGCTTTGGTGCCTTTTATGATCCAGCTTCAAAAGTTAAATACCTTAATCTCTGCTGGACTCCATTGTATTGAGACCAGCCCTAATTTACTATGGAGGGGACTACCTGAGAGTGTGAATACCAAAGATGAGGCCCATTGAGAGCCATCCTGAAAGCTATGAATCACATCTTATCAGACAGGTCTTCTCTGAATGACCTGTGTATTAGGAACTAAATGTGTGGTCCTCCAAAATTCAAGCTCTAACACCAGTGTGGCTATATTGGAGTAAAGAAGTAACTAATGTTAAATGAGGTCATAAGGTTGGACCCCTGATCCAAAAGTCTTAGATTTTACAAGAAAGGACTCCAGAGAGCTCACACTCTTTCTCTCCTGGAGCACACACTGAAGAAAGGCCATGTGAGGATATAGCAAGAAATTGCTATCTGCAAGCTAGAAGATGGTCATCTGCAAGCTAGAGAGAGCTCTCACCAGAAACTGAATCAGCTGGAACCTTGATCTCAGACTGCTAGCCTCCAGCGTTGGGAGAAAATAAATGTCTGTTGTTTAAGATACCTAGTCTACGATATTTTGTTATGGCCGCCTCAGCTAATAGATTGCACAAAAAAACAACTTTCCTCAGCAATTACCTTTATCCTGATTTATTTTTCTCCATAGTACTTATCACAACCTGACATTTTCTCAATTTATTTATTGTCAGTGTCTCCTTAGTAGGGTGTAAGCTCCCTGAGGGCAGAGAATTTGTCTATTTGGTTTACTAGTGTATTCTAAGGTCTAAAAACAATGTCTGGCCCATGAGAGGTACTCAGAATTATTTGTTGAATGATAAATGAATGGATGAATATTGGACTTTATTTGTATTCATTGTCCCCTTGGTGACCGTGATTGTTGTTACTTTAGGTAAGGTTTGCATTCATTATACCCAAGCACTAATTCTGAAATCAGGCACAAAACAGAATTACTCTGAGAATATCAGTTAATCTCTTGTGTGTATTATTAAATTATAATGGGTTATCTAAAAATTAACACAGTGAAATATAAGTCCACCTGAGATCATTTCGAGGTTGCTCTTCCACTTAAGTAATAAACTATTAATGACCTGCAATTCTTGGGGATGTTTTTCCTGCCTGAGGAGGAGAATTCTGTACCTTTGCAGAGAAGTGAAAAGAACATGTTATGAACAATCTTGATGAAACACTACATGTGTTTTTGTGTGTTCTAAAAGAGAGAGAATGAGAGTGAAAAAAATACAAAATATGTTTCTGTATATTCCGGTTTTCCCATTATGCTTATATAATTACTTCTATAGTTAGAAATGAAAATAATAAAAGATGAAATTAAAAAGAATAATTTTGAAGTAAGAGAAACTCATTCGTGTCTGCTCTGCTTCTTATTGATTGGGTTAGTTATTTAATCTCTCTGAGTCTTAGCTTTCTCCTCTGTAGATAGGAGACAATAATATGGAAGTTCAGCCTTGACTTACGTAGAAAAAGTCACAGTCTTGGAGTGTGTTGGCATATTCATCCTTCAGTAAAGTCCTGAAAGAAAGGGACAATGTTTAGTTCAAGCTGGCTCTTACAAGAGGCAACAGGATACAACCTTGCTATGAGAAGTCCTTTCTGTTAGCAGATTGGCTGACCAAGGACATCCCTTCATTGCCAAAGATGGGAATTCCTGCCAATCTTCTCTGGCTGGACACAGCATATGTTAAGGACCAGTTATTCTGAGCCATTCTCCCTATTTGCTTTTGTCCAAAAAGGAGTCTACTGTAGTTATCTTATTTTCTTTTTGCAATCATTCTGTTGAGTATGGTGTATTGGAAATATCTGAAATCACCATTTAGCCTTATGTTGCTAGACTCTGTGAGCCTAACCATGGGCCTGACTTAGAGGAATATATAGATGCTGGGCTTGGACCTAGATATAGTAAACGGGCGAGACTTCTGGCTGTCTCTCAAAGCACCTCGGCCTATAATAAATGCCGAGGAGGGCAGCTACTACCATCATCATTATTATTAGTGCCACTACTTTCTCTCCCTCTACTCTAACACGGACACAACCATTCATTTCCCCTCTATCTGGGCTTGCTTAACACTTGAGGGCCTGAGCTTCCATAGAAACATGGTCATGTTTACAGCCGAGATTCTAAAAAAGCAAGAGCACCAATAAATCAGCACTCTTTTGGCCAACAGTGCTGGGAGAGTCACAGCCAGTAGGGGTAAATTAGTCACAATGCTGATATTGATGGACTCAGACAAGTCTAATCAAGCTAGAATGGAAAGACAGGGGATTCAGAAAGGCAGATCAATAAACAAGAAAACCCACTGAAAAAAATCACCTGTATAAAGACTAGACTTCCCATCGTCAGCCACTTTCCCACCTTCCCAAAGAGGACAGTACTGCAATCCCCTCCTCTCCTTGCCCCCACTAGGCTTCCCTCTCTATCTCATGTCTGCCTTACTGCTGCTCACCTCTTTCTTTGCACACCCCCACCCCTCATTTTGTATGAGACTTTTTCCATAGCTTTAAAGGAACAGGTTTTCAGACTTAATTGACCTTGTAAATACTATCCTTCCATTTAGTTGTCTTGAACTTGGGGGGGGGGATTCATAACATCTCTTTCTTTAGAATGCCAAATCCAAGTACTTGCTATTCATCTAAACTTAGCTTAAAGTAAGTTCTTTTATGTCATTGATGGAACTCTAAAATTATAAAGTTATAATGGGTTTTATTTGGCCCACATTATGTCGTTGAAAGATTTGTATCAGTTGCTTACTTGAGAAGGTGAAGAGGCCGGGTACAGTTACACCTGTGATCCTAGCACCCTGGGAGGCCAAGGCAGGGGTGGGGGGTTAGGGGACTATCACTTGAGGCCAGGAGTTTGAGCCCAGCCTGAGTGAGGCCCCATCTCTGCAAAAAATAGAAAAATTAGCCGGGCAGGGTGGCGCACACCTGCAATCCCAGCTACTCAGAAGGCTGAGGCAGGAGGATTGCTTGAGCCCAGGAGTTTGAGGTTGCTGTGAGCTAGGCTGAAGCCATGGCACTCTAGCCCGGGCAACAGAGTGAGACTCTGTCTCCAAAAAAATAAATAAATAAATAAATAAATAAAAATAAAGATCTGGCTAAGAAGAATTTTCAAAATCCCATCAAGTTTCTCCCTACTTCCTAGGACACAATATGAGAGATGAGCCAGAAAATATGAAGGAGCCAGGACTTGATGGGTTTGATAAATTGTTCCTCATTCCCTCTCCAGATGACAAAAATTTTCAAATTAAGAAATGGCTTCCAGGCCAGGCGCGGTGGCTCACGCCTGTAATCCTAGCACTCTGGGAGGCCAAGGCAGGCGGATCGCTCGAGGTCAGGAGTTTGAAACCAGCCTGAGCAAGAGCGAGACCTCGTCTCTACTATAAATAGAAAGAAATTAATTGGCCAGCTAAAAATATATAGCAAAAATTAGCCGGGCATGGTGGCACATGCCTGTAGTCCCAGCTACTGGGGAGGCTGAGGCAGAAGGATTGCTTGAGCCCAGGAGTGTGGGGTTGCTATGAGCTAGGCTGGCACCATGGCACTCACTCTAGCAACAGAGTAAGACTCTGTGTCAAAAAAAAAAAGAAAAGAAATGGCTTCCAGCTGGGCGAGGTGGCTCAAGCCTGTAATCCTAGCACTCTGGGAGGCTGAGGCAGAGGATCACTTGAGGTCAGGAGCTCGAGACCAGCCTGAGAAAGAGCAAGACCCCCGTCTCTACTAAAAATAGAAAAATTAGCCGGGCATGGTGGCGAATGCCTGTAGTCCCAGCTACTCGGGTGGCTGAAGCAGGAGGATCGCTTGAGCCCAGGAGTTTGAGGTTGCAGTGAGCTATGATGATGCCCCTGTATCTGTTGCCTGGGCAACAGAGTGAGACCCTGTCTCAAAAAAAAAGTAAAGAAATTTCACATACTATTTTGGATTTCTGAATTCTTTTGAAAAATCAAAAGATCTGGCAACACTGGCCCTCCATTTCTGCAGACCAAAGATTGCTGTAACTGAGTCATGGCTTCCTTCTATTTGTGGCTGCAAAGTCCCCACATGGGCAACTTCATGCATTCATGGTGCCTCCTTGGCTCCTTCAAGCTTCCCAGTGTTTGACCTCATTGTTAGAGAAAGTGCCCTCTGTTTCTCTTTGAACTTTATCATCCTTTTCCTAAAGCAGATCTTAGAACAGGGTTGTGTATAGAGGTTGATGGGAAGTGCATTAACTATATAAAGAGCTAAGGTCATTTTGTTCAGAAGAACTCATTCATTTATTTTTTCAGTCATTCATTCCTGTTATCCTACTTTCCCTCCATTACTGGCTATTACTTTATTTCTTTAAATAGACACCATAAAAAATTCGAACAGTACAAAAACGTAAATGTAAAAAGTAGTGTCCTTCTTTCTCAAGTCTCCTAATCCTGCTTCCCAGAAGCCACCTCTGTTGCTGGGTTTTTGTGTATTCCTTCCCAGGGTAATCTATATATGTATACAGGTTAATACATAGCCCACTTTATGTTATACCAAATGGTGGCAGACCACAGACTATTCTGCTTCTTCCGTTTTTTGCTTGATGATATATCCTGCAAATTATTCCACATCAGTATAGATTTGCCTCATTCTTTCTAAAGCCTGCATAGCACTTGATTTTATCGATGCATTATTATTTTTTTAAGCTTATAGATGGGCCTGTAGCTTGTTTTTAATCTTTTATCAATACAAACAATGCTGCAAAGAACATCCTTGTACACATTTGAGAAGGGGAAATTGTGCCAGCACATCTATTGGATACATTTTGAGAAGTAGAATTGCTTGGACAAAAGGTATAAGCAATGGTGTGCTGGAGTTAACTCTCACAGGCTTACAGGGAGCTGATCTCTCTGTATCTCTTCCCAACTCCATGATCAATGACATTACATTGGTAACTTGACATTGATTTACATAATGGAAATCTGCAAACACCACAAACTAGGGCTTCCCCCTTCCCTCTGGAGAGCTGGTTGTTTATGACATATTGTACTTCAATTCTAATACTAACTACCCAGTTAGCATAGACTCCACAGGTTAAGGACACAGTCCCCGCCTGGATTTCCCTCATTTCAGATACCAGCTCCAAGTTCAGGGATCCATAGATAACCCACACTTCTGACCAACTAGCTACAAATTTAGGGGTTCTCACAACTCTCTTGGGTTTGATGATTCATTTGTTAAAATGATTCATAGAACTCAAGAAATCTGCATTTATGATTAAAGCTTTGTTATGAAAGATACAAATTAGCACCAGCCAATGAAGAGACCCATAGGTGAGGTTTGGGAGGGTCCTGAATGTGGAGCTTCTGTGTCCTCTCCTGTGGCTTCAGTATGTGTCACCCTCCTGGCACATCAATGTGTTCACCAACCAGGAAGCTCACTGGAACTTCAGGTGTCGAGAGTTTTTATTTGTGTTTCATAATGTAGCGATGATTAATTGAATCATTGGCCATATGATTAAACTCAATAATCAGCTCTCTCTCAGCTGGGCGCAGTGGCTCACGCCTGTAATCCTGGCACTCTGGGAGGCCGAGACGGGCGGATCGCTCAAGGTCAGGAGTTCGAAACCAGCCTGAGCAAGAGCAAGACCCTGCCTCTAGTAATATAGAAAGAAATTAATTGGCCAACTAAATATATATAGAAAAAATTAGCTGGGCATGGTGGCACATGCCTGTAGTCCTGGCTACTCAGGAGGCTGAGGCAGAAGGATCGCTTGAGCCCAGGAGTTGGGGGTTGCTGTGAGCCAGGCTGAAGCCACGGCACTCTAGCCCAGGCAACACAGTGAGACTGTGTCTCAAAAAAAAACAAAACCTGTTAACAGA
>CAUYRT010004474.1:0-20750 GCA_963574885.1 Lepilemur ruficaudatus
TAGACAGGCACCACATGTACTCACCAGCAAATTGGTTTCACTGATCAACACCTAAGTGGACACATAGGAACAACATTTATCGGGTGTCGGGCAGACGGGAGGTGGAAGGAGGGGATGGGTATATACATACATAATGAGTGCGATGTGCACTGTCTGGGGGATGGTCAGGCTTAAGGCTCTGACTTGAGGGGGGAGAGGGGACAAGGGCAATGTATGTAACCTTAACATTTATACCCCAATAATATGCTGAAAAAAAAAAAACTAACAGAGCTAGTTTCTTATTCCAACTTCTTAAATTTTGGTCAAGATTTGACTTAGCTGTGACAGTATTAAAATAACCAGCACTGGTTCCTTTTCTCATCTCTGGGTTAGTGAGAGGCAAAGCTAGTCAGTTTCTAGACTAAAGGAAAATAGGTTTGGCATTGCTTCCCGGCCTAGCAGGCGTCTCGGTTCCTAACACAATCTGCCTCCAACTGTCTCTGGATGAGACCATCCTCCCTAAACTCCACGCTCCATCCCTTTGCCTTGAAATACAATACACTTTGTATCCACAGTTACCCTGGTTCTTGCTAGGGGCCTTGGCCCCTCGGTAGTAGGAAAGGGAACCGATGTTTCTAGTGCATCTGCTACATGCCAGGCACTATCCTATAGATGTTACGTGATGCATCGTGAAGACAGGCTCCAAGTGATGAAGGTAGTTCCCTCCCTGGACCTTACATACTTTCCCCTCTCACTCAGAAATATGCCCTAAGTATTAAACTGGTAGGAATGTCCATCAATGCCCTCACCAGCCAGCATGTAATTCAAAGTATAAAGAATACTGAACTGTAAAACAAATAATGTACATATAAGCTACAATAAAACAAACAAAAAAGAACCCCACTTCCCTCCAGTTTTCCTGCTTATAAATTTCTAGATAAGTTCACTGAACCTTAACTTTTATCCGTGTCCCCCTTTTGTGAGTGTGTTGGCCTTGGTGAGAGGGACAGGTTGCCACCCCTGCTTTGCTAGCGCTGGAAAGAGAAGCTTAGTGTGCCTAGCAGGCAGCCCAGTGCTGCCAAGGCTTCAGGGGACTCTAGGCTGGCCCAATAAATGCTTGCTTTGGTCCATCTCTTGAAGTTCTTGATAGCTTGGACCCCTAGACAGAAAAGTTTTGTCTGTGACTTGTTTCTCCAACTTATTCAACGTGCCTGACACCGATTCTTTAGATGGCCATCAAGGCTGATTCTAGCCTTTGGTGAAGGTATAAATCTTGCTTTTATGGTGGCATCTAGTAGTCTCTGTAATGGACATAAAGCCTTAATTAATGGCCCACACATATTCTTCACATGTCCTAATAGAGTCTGTAATACCTGTGAGATATTATAGATATGCTTCACATCTCACATTTCCTTTTCTCCCAGCATTTTGAAGGTATAATTCCATCATTTTTCTGTCTTCTCTCATTACTTTGGAAAGTAAGCTATTAGTCTAATTGTCATTTCTTTTTTAGGTAATCTTTCTATTCTCCTACTGCTTTTAATATCTTTTCGGCCTTTGGTCTTCTTCAACTTTACTACGAAGTGTCTTTTTATAGTTTTCTTTTTATTTATCCTACTTAAGGGTCATTCAGCTTCCTGAATCTGAAGAGTGTGATCTTTCACAAATACTGGGATATTTCTCAGTCTTTGAAAATTCTTTCTTTCTCTTTGAAAATTGCTTCTCTTTCATTTTCTGTCCTTTCTTTCTGGACCTCTGAGTAGATGGAAATTAAAATTTCTTATTTTTGGCGTTCATGTGCCTTACCCTCTCTCACATTTCCAATTTCCGTTTCTCTATACTGCCTCACGTGTGGGTTCTTCAGCTCTTACCTCTGCTTGACTAATTCTCCCTTCTAGTTGTATCCAATTGACTACTTAACCTGTCCAGTGAGGTTTTAATTTTGACTATATTTATTTTTCATTTCTAGATGTTCTGATTGGTTCTTTTTCAAATTCGTCCTGTCAGTTTTTTTAGTTTCTTGTTCTTTTGTTGAGGCTTTTCATTCCCTCATTCACTTATTCGAACATATTAAAAAGGCTTATTTTATATTCTGTGTCTAATGGTTTCAACATCTGAAGTCTTTTCATTTCCAAATCTGCCCCTCATTTCTATCAGCTCATGGTAGCTTTTTCTTTGTGTACCTTGTGATTTTTTTATTATGAGCTCATATTTGGGGGGATTTTATCTGTTGAAATTCTTTGAGGCCTGGGTCCAGGATGCATTTCTTCAGAGAATAGTTTTGTTTCTCTTAAGCATCAGGACTCTACCAACTAGGAGCCCTTTCAAGTTAAGGTTTAAGGTTCTTTGGAAGTGTTGTGAATTTGGGCCTCAAACCTGTGTGGTGACTGGCTTATTAATACACACACACACACACACACAATTTTGAGGACTCTTTTTTCTTCACCCAGAGCCAAAACCAAGCAAGGTCATGGCCATTTGGTGATGAGGAGGTGGGGGGGTGGCCTAGCTTGTGAGTCCCCAGCTTGTATGGCCCCTAGCTTTGCCTCAGCATTCTTTTGGCACTTAAGACAAAAGCCTTTGGTCACTGGAACACACAGTGAGTTCGGCACTCTCTCACCAGTCTGGATTCATGTTTTGGCATTTTTAACCTCTGCAAATTTCCCTTATTTTCCTTGCCAGCAAATCCAAATATTCAAAAATATGTGTGTCCTGTTTTTTTTTTAATTCAGTATTTTTAGTGTTTTTTAGTAAGGTTGTTCTTTTTAAATGGATATTTAGTATGCCATTATTGCTGGAAATTTAACTCTTCATTCTCTCCAAAGTTCTTTTTCTTTTAGAGGGATACTTCTATTTCGTACCCTGTGTGTGGAGAGAAATGACCAAGAGGACTCAAGTGTAACAAGTAATCAAGCGTGGCTATTATTAATTAATTCCTTCTCCAGGCTCCCTTCTTGACTACAGACAACCAGGTTTTATACGTCCAACCCTCCAAGGCATTTTGTTATAACTCATAGTATCAGCAAGATTTCACAATTTTTTAAAAGACTATTTTTCTTTAGAGAGGAAGATAAACAATAATTTTTCCCATACGTGGCTTCCCAGAAGTTAAGAATGTGTTAGTTTCCCTTGGTAGCACAGTATGGATATTTATTTATTCATTAATGCAATCTATTTTAAAGACTACGTGCTAGACACTCTGAGAGGAGCAGTCTGTAAGGTGGAGCATTTATTTAGCAAGCATTTCATAAGTTCCCACCATGTTCCAAGAACTTGAAAAACAGCATGAACAAAGGCATAGAGACAAGAAACAGCTTGGCATATTTAGAGACCCAGAGTAGTTTATAATGAATATGGGGAGCTAGCAATGGGAAAAGAAATAGGATAGAGTATTCACAAATTTATGTAAACTCTTCTTGAGCTTATATGTGTGTTCAAACTTTTTAAACTTTTAGGATTAGTATGCATTCTTCACTTCTTATGGTTAAATCAACACTTTATAATCTTTTCCTTTTCTTGAAAAACATGTATCTGAATGTGTAGAAGTCTTAGTCAGAAAATAAAACAGAAGTCTTGTGATTCAGAAGCACCCTGTCACGCATCCCTGATCAGTGCCAGGCCCTGGGCTGCAGTGGGTCAGGGTGACCCATGAGGTTGGGGAACAGAGGTAGGGGTAGGTACAGGAGGACACAGCAAGCCCTTCTTGCATATGGCATCAGGCTGGGAGTCCCTACCAGGGGGAATGCTGAAATCTATGTGAGAAAAATAAGATCAGTGCCCTGGAAATCGGGCTGGACCAGAAAGAAAAGACCAAGTAGCAAAATCTGAAATCCCAAGCTCCAGAGTTGAAGCCCAGCTCCAGGGGATAGGAAGACTACAGATTCCAGGCTGGATGGCTAGGGAGACTTTCTTTGTGTCTGTTACAGATGGACAGGCCCACAGAAGTGTTCAACTCAAGGATGACTGTCCATCCTAGGACAGGGAGTGTCTCCCCTGCCTTGGGTTTCAGAACCATCCTTATTTCAGGCAGGCAAGGGAGGTCATGGTCCAGAGCAGCCCAGGGTCTGAAGCTGCACAAGCCAGGCCCTACGGGATGGGTCTGGCAGTCTGATTTTCATACCTCAGTTCTCACAAGCCTTACACAGTCACACCTGCTGAACTGTGCCCAGGTCTAAAATATGAGAATTTGATCTTAGCAGGCAAGAATTTGTAGTGGAACTTCTGGTAGGAGTTTGGAAAGACGAACAATATATCCCCTAATGATTTCCAGGATCCAGTGGTCTACTTTCCACTGGGAAGACTCTCTGGCATTACTGAAAAAAAAAAAAGAGTGGATGACAGAAGCCTTGGGGTCTACAAATATGACATTGTGCCCAGTTTCAGAACATAAGAAATCAGACTGCCTAAGACAGGTGCATGTGCTTTGGTAGAGAGAAGCTCTGAGGGTAACAGATGTACTTGTTTTCAGCTTTATTAATGAATAAACAACAAGCTAATCCCAGGGCTAGGCTTTCTGAGAGGTGCAGCCCAAGCACTTCTCTGAATCTCTTCAGTGACAGGCATGGGTTTCCTGAAGGCAAGAAAAGGAATGAAAAGTCAGAACAGTCACTGTGGCTTTAGGGTGTTGCAAAGGTAATCTAGATTATAGATCACTTGCTCTGTCAGGCCATCCATCTGCCTGAGGCCCAGATCACGGTGACTTACGACCACAGTGACTTATCACCACGGTGACTGATGGGAGGATGAGTGAAATGGATATGCACTCTCCCCAGAGGGAGCCTACCCGGTCCTTCCCTCAGCCCTGCTGGGGCCTGGTTTCCCCTGACCTAGCTCCCACCCTAAACCCCAGTGTGGGCCTTGCTCTCCCTCCACCCCTCTCACAGGTCCAGCCTTCAGAGCTCACCTTTCTGCCCCACTCCCTTAAATTTTTTAAGGAAAGGAAGGGAGAGTATACTCTAAGCTGGACCCTTCAGGGACAGTGACAGAGCTGAGCTGGGCTTTGGATAGCCCAAGAGGAGGTGGAAGAGTGTTTTAAGCAGAGGGCCACCGAGGACAATGAACAGATGAGAACACAGGGCTTCAGAAAGGGAGAAGGGTTAGAAAAATAGCTTGGAGCATTTTAGGATGGTCTGAAATTCCAGGCTCAGTTTGAACTATAAGCAATCTGAAGTCATTTAAATTTGAGGATAGTGAGGAGGGGTGAAAATAAAAATTAACGTTTACAGTTTTAAAATAACAGCTAATATTTACACTTTACAAAGCATAGTTTGTTTCTTTGGACCCTCACAACAGCCCTGTGGAAAAGTAGTGCTGGATCTGGAGGCAGGTGTTGGATGAGCGCAGCCCTGCTGGGTTCTCAGTGGAGCTGATGGGAGGGAGGTAGAGGTAGCTGAACCTTCTCTTCGTTTCATCCATTCCACAGATGAGCAGGCTGTCTCTGAGCAGTGCTCCTGCCCTTATCCGTGGGCTGGGGGGAGAGGGGTGAGCAGGGGTGGGAGAAGAGGGCAGAGCCAGGAATAAGGACACGGTGGAGAGGAGTCAGGTGAATGGAAGAGCAGCCAGGACCACACCGGCCAGCTGGTCATGAAAGGAAGTGTTCATTAGCAGCCAGACCTCACCCTGGTGCTGGTGCCCTGAGCGCCCCTGGAAATCTCTCCTAACCTCCAGTTTGGAAGACATACAATCAGACTGTTTCAGTTTAGACCACACGGACTGTTTATGGGATGCCTGGCTTTTCTAACAGTACAGGCACTTTGTGGGAGGGGCCAGAAAAGGTTTGAAATGTGTTTGTTATTAAACACAATGGGATCAGTTATACTGCTTCAGGAAACTTCTGGAAATTTTTTTTCTCTGCAGTGAGAATAATTAGGAACGGGAAATACAGGTATGATCAGGAAAAGGACCAGTAATCAACCTTGTATTGACTTTTGTCTCGCTCTGCTTGTGCCGGTGGAAAACAGTATGCACAAGGATGATGAAATAAATGCTAATGTGGGCTTCGCGGCAATCAGGGGACAGTTATAAATAGAGCAGGCTTAAGAATAGAGAGAATGGCTTTGCTGCAGACTCAAATATTATTTAAGGAAAAGTATTTATTGATCAACATTCTGGAATTTTCCA
The DNA here is from genome assembly GCA_963574885.1 of Lepilemur ruficaudatus. Classification (NCBI taxonomy): domain Eukaryota; kingdom Metazoa; phylum Chordata; class Mammalia; order Primates; family Lepilemuridae; genus Lepilemur; species Lepilemur ruficaudatus. The sequence goes on from CAUYRT010004474.1 coordinate 6,100, forward strand.
GCTGATATTCCCCTTCCAGTTTTCTTTCCAGAGCCTCAAACAAAAGATGCCTCCAGGAGATGAATTTTTCCATCAGTGTAAAACTATGCATGCTGTCCTTCCATAGGTTACAGTCGCACAAAACACAAGCCTGGCAACTGATTTGAACCCCGAGATTCATAAAACTTTGGATATATATATGATAAAATACAGGATAAGGAATAAGATCAATGATGATGGTATCTCGGACCTGAGTCTAATCCTGCTCTAATTTCCCAGGGGTGAGTCCTCAGAGGACCTACTTAACATTAGGTCCCAACTTCCTCATCTGTAAAACAAAAATAATAGTATCTATCTCACAGAGCTGTTGTGGAGATTGAATGGGATAAATGAGGCAATGCACTCAAATAAATATTAGCTATCATTGTTGTATTATTAGCAAAGCTTTTAGGAGACATGCACAGAACACACAACTGTGGCGAAGGCAAGACCAGAGCAAATCCCAGGGATTATCCAATCACAGAAATCATATAACTAATTGAAAGAGAATTTCAAAATTGTTTAAATCTTTATCTGATGTTAGAAACTTTTCCCTATCCACTGCTCTCCCTAAGTGTTTACTCAGCACTTGATTGAACATGTACATCGAATGACAGGGAATTCTGCCTTATCAGGCCAGTACCAGAGAGCTCTGTTGGAAAGTTGCTCTTTATATTGAATCTAAGCCTAATCTCCTAGAACTTTCACTCAGTGGCTTTGTTTCTTCCCCCAGAGTGATGGAAAACAGGCCCATATGGCATCTGTCAAGCACTGAAATGACATCATTACATTTATTCTTCTTTAAATTAAACCATCTCAGTTCCTTAAACTATTTTTCAAAAGACATGTTTCCTAATCACATCACTAGCCTGGTCTCACTTCTCCAAGGTCAATGGTTCTCAACTGGGGCGACGTGTCTGGAAACAGTTTTGGTTGTTGCAATAGCAGTAGGAGTGATGCTGACATCTAGAAGGTAGAGGCCAGTAATGCTGCCAAATACCCTCCAATGCACAAGACAGCCCCCAACAACAAAGAATTATCCAGCCCAAGTAGTTCAACATGCTGAGGTTGAGAACTCTTGTCCTAAATATACATCGTAATCAGTGTACTTCTTAAAGTGTGGGCCAAAAATGTGCAAACGAGAGTGTCAGCTAACACTACCATTGTAATGTCATTACATTTCCATTAAATTAGCCTAAGATACTGGTAGTTCTGTAGTTAGTAGCTGGTTAAAGCCCCCTTTCGTGTGTTGCTACTAACCCAGGGATGGCATGCATGGGGCCTGTTTGCTCACTTGGAAAACGCTAATCAGTGGTGGCACTCTTCCCTGTGAGCCCAGAGGCAAGCTTGCAATCCTTTCCAACACAACATTCTAGGCCACCACTACTAATCATTTGAATGATTCTTGGCATACAAGAAGAAATCTATTTGCTGGCCATATTTCCTGGTTTTGTGGTTCTGGGACCCAGGTCAAGATGTAATCCTAGGGCCTGTGCTTTGGAGGAATCCATAATACTGTGTCTCCCTTTCCCAAACACAAAGCCTGGCCATCATTGCCATTAAAGCCATGTGGACAGAGCAGGGCTGCCCAGAGAGGATGCCCTCTCTCTTCACACACACCCCTCCGCCCCAGCTAATGGCTCTTCCCCTTTGCCAAATTCTTCTCACCACTCTTGATGCTCCTGCTCTTGGTTCCCTGGAACAAAGCTAGCCTTAATTTTACCAGCTTAAAGAGGTAAAGGGGAGAGGGCTAGAGATGTGAAAACATACTCTATACCCTGGATTCTTCAGGAAAAGGAATCAAAAAACTTGAGTAGACAACAATCTAAGTGTCTCAGAAACCTGAAACCCATACTAAGCAATATCTAGGAAATAGACAATTTTACCTTGAAGTCCAATGCTTTGTGTCCACATAATGTTTTAAAATAATTCCTTTTCCCCTTTTATGGAGGGGGAAAAGAGGACATTTTTGGATATGCTGAAGTAAGTGTCTTCAATTTCAGCATTCTTTATAAACCTAGTCACTTTGCTAGTTTATAAACAAAGTAATATGTTTGCTGCAACTTGATTTTACTCAAATATTCTACTTGGTATATTCAGATTAATCACACATTCGCTAACTTAATCTAGTTTTCAGAGTTTTAAACATTTATTAATTACACAAGGGGAGCTAAACTAATAATCTATAAGGAATGTGGTATCTCTCAGTTCTGTCAGTGTTGGAGAAGGAGGCAGAAACTTGAGAACATAGAAACCATTCATGTTTAGGCCGGGCGCGGTGGCTCACACCTGTAATCCCAGCACTCTGGGAGGCTGAGGCGAGCGGATCACTCAAGGTCAGGAGTTCGAAACCAGCCTGAGCAAGAGCGAGACCCTGTCTCTACTAAAAATAGAAAGAAATTAATTGGACAACTAAAAATATACAGAAAAAATTAGCCAGGCATGGTGGCGCATGTCTGTAGTCCCAGCTGGCTGAGGCAGAAAGATCACCTGAGCCTAGGAGTTTAAGGTTGCTGTGAGCTAGGCTGATGCCACAGCACTCTAGCCCGGGCAACAAAGTGAGACTCTGTCTCAAAAAAAAAAAAAATAAAATAAATGCAGGATGACAGGGCTACCAGGCACTGCGCCTAAGCCCTGAGGCCACACCTGGCACCTGGGCACTCACTGGACTGATGTCAGATGCGGCAGGTAATTATGAGCCACCACATGTGGTAACCCTGAGGATTAGAGAGCAAGTCACGTGCCTAGAGCCTTCCAAGGCAGACACTGAAAACCAAGGGAGGGTAAACTATAAATGCTCTGGGTTGTGTGCGGCTCCCCGACACCCACCCTGGTGGGCCCGTTTCAAAGGCCACTAATTCAGAACACAGAGATGAGATGTCTTAAAGGAAATGCTTTAGAGACTTCGGTGAGGACGGAGGTGCTCTTGCTTCAAACCTTCCAGACTATTTCTGACTAAAAAAATAAAGGCAAAGGAAACACGTAAGAAAATAAGCTGAAACTACTCATGCCTCTCCATCCCAGGTATAGGAAGCCTATTCATAATAAACAAACCGGAGATTTCTACTTCCGACCTCTAGCTTGGGTTTCATCTGTTTGATTATTTACGAACATTCCTATACATATACTTTTTTTTTTTGGTGGTAAAATACAAGACCAAATGACAAAGCCACAGAGAAAGGCCTCTCACTTTTGTGGTTTTGAAGTAAACAGAAGAGGATCCCTTGGTGGCGCCCAGGAGATCGATGGGTCTCTTTTGAGTCTCCTCCTTCCTGAGAACATTCCAGAGCAGGGCCATGGTGTTAACAATTCGAGGCAGCTCTTCCAAAATGGCATTCCTGGCATTTCTCAGGTTGGTAGGATCACCTATGGCAGTGGTCTGAAAATGGAAACGAACATCTGAGACTCAGCTGCGTCCGTGGCAGCTTCCCTTCCCACGAGGGCCGCAGAGCTGGTGGGATTAAGTCTGGGCTGTTGGAATCTCTTCTAAGCAAGGCACACACGTGGTGGTCTGGAAGCCATATGCTTCCCTGTGCTACATTTCACCGCATGGCTTTCTTTCAAAGAGAGACAGCTGCGGGTCTGAGACTCAGAATTATGAACTTTTCCGATCATTCAGCCAAAGCATTAGACGTACTCTAAGATTTAATCCCAGACAAGGCAGAGCAACGAACAGCTAAAATGTCTTCCAACTCAGATTTCGAGAACACCATGACAACACGTAAAAAACGTGGACAAAGATGACTATAAGCCTAAAATCAAACAAGTGGCTTTACATTTTATCCCACAGGGTTACTGGTGGAACAATGGGCAAAGGGTTGAAGGAGCCCACAGGGAGAGTCAGCAAGAACAAAGCCACATTTGTACCACTTCTGTACATACATTTTCATGCACATGTGCGTCACTTGCATTCATCTGCACACACATTTGTACCACTCACATTCATTTGCATAATTTACATATTTGCATACACAATAGAGTCATTTACATGCACATATTATTCACATACATTACATACATGTTTTACTTATTTGAAACAGCCATAACTCAATGAAGGCAAAACAATATGTGAAAATTTTCTGGAACTCAGGAAATAAAGTTTACCTTTTTGTTTTGGTTAGGTTGTTCCAAAAGACAAAAATGACTAATGGTGGTTAGACCTTCCAAAAGAGTAAGTGGATAATCCGGAGAAATGTTTTCCCTCTTGGAGGTTGTGCTTTGGTGAAGAAACAAGAAATTGGTTTTGAGAATTTTTAAGGATGAAGCCACAAAGGTTTTAGATTTTACATATAAATATAGAAACCCGAGAGAGATCACTATCTTAAGTAAACTTAGGCTCTCATAAAGAAATATCCTCATAATAATGTCAGCCATCTCTTGTGCTATTTTACATTAATAGAGTCACTTTGTAAAAATGGTTTAATATGTTTAAGCCTGTATTTTAACATATTAATGTTTAATATATCCTCCTGTGAATCACCTTAACTTCCTGTGAAGGTGATTCACATTTTTATTTCTGTTTTGCAAAAATAATGGAGAGGAGGCAACTTGCCCCACAACACTGAGCTAGCCTGGGTAGCTGTGCAAAATTAAAAATAAAGGATCTGAACATTTAGTTCCTGTTACCCCTCTTGGCAATGCTAAATAGGCTTCAGATTAGGTTGAAATTATCCTCTAACGGATACTCATGGCAAAACAGCCATTCATTACAAAAACTATCATTAAAATAATAAAGATGCTGCCAAGAGCTCAACATACCTGACAGAGAGCTTCACGGATTCGCTTTCATACTGCTTGACCAGGTCGTCCAAGTTTTTGCAAATCTGGACAACAAAGGGTGCCACTGTCCAGCCCAGGGACTTTCCAAAGTAGGGCAGGGAATGCATGACCAAGCTCACCCAGGCGGGGTGCATGCCATAGCCATAGGCGGGCTGCAGGCCTCTCACCACCGCGGACACCAGCAGGCCCTGGGACGTGAGCGGGTGGGGCTGCACGTACTGCAGGGCGCTGATGGCCTGCTGGAAGTTCAGGGCCTTCTGCCACTCCCGGGTCAGGTCTGGCTGGTTTTCTGCCTCCTCGTGGACCCGACCCAGGTGGTGCTCCAAGACAATCAGCACCTGCAAGAGTTTGAGCAACTCGATCTGCAGTGGGTGCTCGCTCCAGATCTGGTCCTGACCCAAGTTGATGAGACTCTCCTCAAACAGGCTGCCCTGGGGTAGCGCCCTGCCGCGGTCGGCGGTGGCCAGCCCGTAGCGCTTCTGGCTCGTGTACATGGACGCCGACAGCGAGAGCAGGACAAACTCCTGAACTTTGCACCTCTGCAGCAGGTTGTGGATGAACTCCACGTTCTTCCCCTCGGAAGACTTGGCCACCGAGACCAGCTGCGTCATTATCCGAATCAAAACCTCGACGCTTTTGACCTGCACGTCCCGGTTGCCGAGTATGTCCCGGTGGGAGACCTTTAGGTAGCAAGGGTAGTAGGAGCGCAGGAAGCTCAGGCAAAGGTAGGTGAGGAGCTCAAGGAGCAGAGAGTGGGGACACATGTTGGGGGCCTGGGTCTGGAGCTTTCCGTAGAAACTCTGGCCGATGAGGGCCTCCTGGTGGCGAGCAAGGAGGTTGGAGATGAGATTGAGGTGCGCGGTGGAGCTGGTGTCCATGCTGGTCTTGGACACGGCCTCGATGAACTCCTTAGGGTTAGTTTTGAGCACGGCCTCTAACACTGAGAAGGCGTAGAGAACCCGCCGGGAGTCATAGGGCTGCAGGTAGAGCAGGATGTGCTTGAACAAGCCCTCGATGGCCTCCTGCCTCTCCCGCCGCTGCTTCAGCAGCCGGGACGTGGTGAGGGCCTGGAGCTCCAGGTCGGCCTCCTCGTCGCTGGAGAACGACTCTGAGGCCTGGGTCTTGTCCGAGTCCGCCCGCGCCAGGCTCAGCTTGGCACTGGACTTGACGCTATCTGACTGGAAGGCCGCCAGCAAGGCTGAGCGCTTGGGGTACGCCCGGCCCCCCAGGGCGATGGGCGCACAGCAGTTCTCCTCGTTGCTCAGCTCCTGCGGGTCGTGCGAAGGGGACGAAAAGGAGGACGTGTTCTCGCTGTCCGTGTGGCCAGAGCTCGTGTCCGCAGACTCGGTGTGCTCGCTGCTGTCTGGGCCGCTGTGGGCCGTCCTGTCCGGAAGCTCCACGTAGTAGGGCAGGTCCTCGTCGCTCAGCTCGCCTCTCGGCGGGCACTTCTCGGGCTCCTTTTCCACCTCGGCCCACATGGCTTCGCGGTCTACGGTGGTGAACTGGCTCAGGGGCAGGTGCTCCTCGGAGCCGCCTTCTTGAGGCTCAGACACCCCACATGCCTCCTTGAAAGAAGTTTTCTTCCTGTTAAACCAACGATGCAAGTCCTCTGAAAATTATAAAACGACAAATGACTTTAGAACAGAAGGGTTATTTAGCTATGATAAATTAACTCTAGGGTGATCTTTGTCTTAAGGGCGGAAAGAAAGACCAATAGTCATAAAAATCCCCTCATGAAACCACACCGCCAGAGTCTAGATGACATTACGGACAAAAGGCTGACAAAGGAAAGTGAATGGGAATTTTAGAATGTTCAGATAGGATAATTTAGTTATACTGTCATAGAAGATTTAAGTATCACAACTTTTTTGGGAAGGCAATTTAAAAATAATACATATTGTTTTGTCTCAGGAACTCCCTTTCAAGAAATGCATCCTACAGAGATGTTAGCAGAAGGCTTTCACAGCTGTAAGGACGAGGGTATTCATGGAGATGTCACGTGCAAAGCAAATGGAAGAGCCGTGGGAAGGGGCTGATGGGACACATCAGGAACACACATGCCATGGACCGCCGCTCAGGTTTGTGTGTACTGACATGGAGTGATGTGCAGGATATGTTAGGTTGAAGAAAAAAACTGACCTGCAGAACAGTATGTATAGAATGAGCCCAACTAGGGGAGAGTATCTGTAATACACAGCTATGAAAAAAGTCTGCAAGACTATCTGCCAAACTGTTACAGTACTCAGGTCTGTGAACTGGCATTACAAAGGACTTCTGCTTATGTTGTTACCTTCTTATTCCCATTTTAAAAATAAGCATGTTAGTGCCTCTATAATCAGAAAATACACAATGTTTTTAAATATTCAAGTCTCTTTTAAAAGAAGTAAAACAGGCCATTGACCACTGTCTAGAAAAAAGAAAAAAAACATGAAAGCTAAAAGTCTTTGCTACTGCCCAACTTTTTTTTTTTTTTTGAGACAGGGTCTCACTCTTGCCTGGGCTAGAGTGCAGTGGCATCATCATAGCTCACAACCTCAAACTCCTGGGCTCAAGCAATCTTCCTACCTCAGCCTCCCACGTAGCTGAGACTACAGGTGCATGCCAACACGTTCAGCTAAATTGCCAAACATTTTTAATATGCAGCTTTCAACAAACCTATGTCAAGAACATTGAACAAAATCAGGAAAGGGAGAAGAATAAGATATCAGAAATCCACGAGCTGCTTTAAGTGCACAGTAATATTTTAAAAATAGATTTCCACAGGATCACAGAAGTCGGGCTGGTTAAACAGCGCACTTCTTGTTTCTTCCAGGGAAAGAAAATGGCAGAGCAAAGACGTTCACACTTGGAGGTGGCAGACTGTTCTTCCTGTGGTCGGCAGAAAACACAGATTAGAGGAAGCAGCAAGGCAGTGCTGGGAGACTTTGAAAGCCTAATGAAGTGTGGAGTTAGAGCTCTGTTCTTAAAACAGACACAGGAAAACTAAGAAATTTAGTCGCTATGAACAGTAGCCAAACTTTTAAGAAGGTGCTTAGTTTCTGCTTTAAGTTTTACTTTCTTATACAGTGGAATACCAAAATGGTTCCTCTTTGAGAAGGCAGCCAGCTTCCCCTTCCAAAGGAACGCTAGAGGCTACAGGTTTAGGCAGGAACCCTGCAGAGAGAGGAAGCCGTTTCACATATCTGTGCTTTCTTAGCTATGGGGCTGCTGTCCTCCATTAGACAAGACTGAGACAAACAGAACATTTACAGGCCACCTCAACTATCCCATCCCTAGGTCTGGGCAGTGGATCTGGATAGAAGTGCTAGGCTTGAAAACCCAAACTTAATAACTTCACACCACACAAACTAAACAAACTAACTCAGAGCTTGTAAATCATCCCTTAGAAAACTGTAAGTCATAAAATACAACTATTGTAGGAAGTAATGTTATTAATAGTTCATAACCTGCGCTGGTATTAATCATTAAGGTTTAATACACTCATCGAATTTTCTCTTTCCTTATTCCTACCTATATTCTTTTAAATTTATGTTAAAGATGCCTCTGGAAGTTCTCACAACTGAAAGTTCCTCTTGCATTTCTAATAATCTGATTAATGGGATTTTATAGTTGAAAAGAACCTTAGAGCACAGACAGAAAAGAAACCACTTACCTTGTGGTTGAGGGTTCACAAATAGAAGCTATTTTTATAAATAAAGTATAACTGACCAGACTACATACAAATTTTGACATTTTCAGTCATTCATACCTGGAGGCCACCTCAACTATCCCATCCCTAGGTCTGGGCAGTGGATCTGGATAGAAGTGCCAGCCTTGAAAACCCAAATTTAACACCTTCACACCACACATCCAGCTTGGGAGACATTCGGACAGATGTCTGTTATGCTCTTCTTTAATTTAGACGCACCTGAATTGTTTTCTCTAGCAAAAGAATTCAGAATTACCGTTGTTTTTTTTTTTTCGAGACAGAGTCTCACTCTGTTGCCCAGGCTAGAGTGAGTGCCATGGCATCAGCCTAGCTCACAGCAACCTCAAACTCCTGGGCTCAAGCGATCCTTCTGCCTCAGCCTCTTGAGTAGCTGGGACTACAGGCAAGCGCCATGGTGCCTGGCTAATTTTTTTTCTATATATTCTTAGTTGGCCAATTAATTTCTTTCTATTTTTAGTAGAGACGGGCTCTCGCTCTTGCTCAGGCTGGTCTCGAACTCCTGACCTTGAGCGATCCACCCACCTCGGTCTCCCAGAGTGCTAGGATCACAGGCGTGAGCCACTGCGCCTGGCCAGAATTACCTATTTTTATTGGAACATGGGTTATTAAAATTAAAAAACAATTTTTAATTGACAAATAATTGTATATATTTATGGGGTGCAATGTGACATTTTGATATACATACATGTTACAGAGTGATTAAATCAAGCTAATTAATATATCGCTCACCTCAATTATCATTTTATTGTGGTAACATTAAAATCTACTCTCCCATCCTGGGAACTCTAATATTGGGCCTGATCCTCATACATTTTCTGATTCATTTCATCCTCCCTAGAGGCCACCACCAAGCTTCAAATGGTCCTACGTTCTCTACCAGCCCCAGTGCCTACCTCCTCCTCGCACCTACAGCTACAGCTATCTACCGAGCGCATGTACCAAAGTCCACTGGAGAGGCCCCCCAGAGAACCTGCAAGAGGCCACTCTCATAGGGATCATCGCCCCCACCCAGCAGGAAGCGGCCTGATGAGTTCACGCCCCTACTGATGTGGGCCTCTAGAGTACAGAATGGGGAAAGGTTAGGTGGATAGTGAGGGATTCCAGCTCTGTTCTTGTAGGGACAAAGGTGGGCGTCTAACAACTGCCACACCTGGGAGGAGGAGGAACCCCTGCTAATCTGCAAAAGAATGCAGGGAGTCCCCCAGCCCACAGGCCAGGCAGCCCAGGCGCAATGGGGTCTGGAAAGTGACCTAGAATAACCTAAGGCAATTATCACGTTGTTAACTGTCCATCAAAGTGGTTTAGTGATTACATCTGAACCATGAGAAGGGCCCAATCCAGATACAATAAAACAGGACCCCAGACTCTAACCAGAGCCTCTTGTAAAAGGGGGTCCGTTTGCAGTCTGCGGTGAAAGTATCTTGTTCTTGCTCTGTAAACCTATCTTGCCCTTCCTAAATAAAATAAACTTTGTTTCATGCTTACAAAAAAAAAAAAACTACTCTCATAGAAGCAGAGAGTAGAATGATGGTTACTAGAGGCTGGGGGGTGGGGAGAGATGTTGATCAAAGGGCACAAAGGTTCAGTTAGACAGCAGGAATGTTTTCATGTTTATCGCAGAGCATGGCGACCATAGTTAATAATAATGTATTGTATATTTCAAAATTTTCCTTTTTAATAACCAAAAAATCTGGTTTTTCAGTGAAAACAGCAAAATCATTACTGAGTAGTTCTAAGTACTAGATCACTGGTCCTTAAATTTTCAAAGTTTCCACAATTTACAAAATACTTTCACAGTATTGGAACCTAACAAAGCCACCTAGTGGGTCTAAGTCCCTTCACCGTCACGACGGGCAACTGAGGTCCAATCCACTGTGCCCTTCCCTCTGTCCCTCGCCCGGGGCCCTGCACAGGCTGCTCACCGGCCGAGTTCTCCTGCTTGAGGCAGTGGATGGAGGTTCTCTGGGTTTTGGGCTGGAGGAGGAGCAGGAGCACGGGTTCAAGGATGCGTGCGACATCCCCAAGGGAGAGAGCGCGCACCAGCCAACCCTGGGCCGCCGCGCTGATGGCACCGTCTGCGCAGGCCAGGCTGTCCAGCACGACGAACAGGGACCTGCAGGTGGGAACCGCACCGCTGAGTCCGCGCCAGCTTCCCCAGTGTACCAGGCCCCGTGGCAGACATTTGGGCACATTGTTGTCGAACAACACGGATGACCCAGGGAGCCTCAGCCAAACTGAGTACACAGACCCAAGCAGGTGAGGCCAAGGAGGACACAACCTCAGTGTCATGCTGCCTGGGCTCACGCCTAGAGTTTCAGAGATGCAGTAGGGCACTTGGGAAAAACAATGAGTAGAATGTACCCGCAATAAAATAACCATCTTAAGCACATAATGACGGGACAAGCACATACATGCAGTTACCACCCAAGCAAGGCCTCGGCCATCTGTATCTCCCTACAAAGCCCCTCATGGGGGGCATGTTGTACGAGCCCCACTAGTGATTCTGGCACATGGTGGGCTTCCTCACGCCTCCACCAAACTAAGAAAACTCCTGACGTGTCTGCACGTGTTCCCAGCTGAAATTCACTTAGAGAATCATGGGAACCATTTGCTGTACACTGCAGGAGTCATGGTCATGTCAGGGTCATGGTTCATGTTTCCAATCGCACATACCCCTTCCTCACTGCTGAGTAGCAAACTCTGCCCTGCCTCCTTTTGCATTGAGGGTAAATCGTAACAAAGCTCACCGATCGAAGGAGCGATTGTGAGATGTCACTCGGCTGCCTTGGATCTCTCTCGTCAGGTGCCAGATAACGGAAAATCTAAACAGAGCTTCCAACCTGGTTCCCTTGATTAGGAGACAAACAGGAGTGAGGAAGTTGGTTTTGTCACTGAACATGGTCTTCAGCCGCACAGAACCATGTTTCAGTAACAGATGAAAGATGTCAGTAGAACTGACAGCAACCACAGCAAAGATGCTGTATTTCCACCTGCTGGATGTGGTCAGAAGGAAAGGAAACCCATGCCCTCTTGTTGGGGAAATATGATTGAGGAATTAACGAAATGTGGCTCATAAGATCATTATTTTATTATATCGCCCAATATTGCTATATTAAAGACAGAAACAGGAGTTTGCACGGTTTTGCCCTGAAAGAATGTGTGAACTCAATGGTTCACTTATCAGAGGCTATTATCATGGGAGAGCTCTCTAATCTCCGGTAGGGAAGCATTCCAAGGGACTCCCTGGTTATCTCTCTGTGGACTTTCTGGTGCCTTCAAAGGGAAGGCATGGTAAATATCTAGTCTGCAAGATGGGAACTGGAGAAAATGAGTGTACTTTGCTCTGAGACATGCCTCTCTGTCATAAACAACCTGTTTGTAGAAAATCAGGCTACCTGTTCACTCCTGACTGTCTGTTTACCTTTAAATCCACAATAACTACATCAAAGAAATGTAGAGTCACTATACCTCTTTTGTTACACTTCTGTTAATTGATGACTACCTCTTAGAACTTAGCTCCTGAAAGACTTTGTACCCATTTGTTCACCTAGATAAAGACTTGTTAGTAGCCCTTTGAGAGGACTTTTGACCCTAGTCCACTACCTGTGTAATCCTGTTCCCCTAGCAACTGCATTCCCTGATATGCAAATGTGTTACCCTGACAACTAGTAATTGAGACCTGTGATTATAAAAACCTATGTGAATCTAACTATATTGCTAGATCATGCACGGAGATATGATCTAGTCGCCTAAGTTTCTCGCTGTGATTATTCTGATCTCTTTATATAAAACCGTAAACTACACCTTAGTCTCTGTGTATTCTTTTATTCTATTTCCTATCAATTTTCTTATCCTCTGTGGCGACCCCTATCTTAGAGACCTGGCTCCACGGGGAGGAGTAGCTGACCTCCTCGTGGGCCTGCCCTGCCTGCGTCCCCTGCTCTCCCTTTCTCTGTTTCCCCGCACCCTCTCTCTGCTTGCTCACTGTAACCCAGATGTATGCTTCATAATCTTCATGTTCAGAGCTCTGCCTTGGTCACGGGTGTCCAGGGTCACACCTGAGGCCTGCGGCCTAAAGAAAGCACTAAACTGCATGGCTTCCTCATGCCCCTTGGAAGTGTCAGGCACAAGTGCCTTAAAGAACAGGGCCACACACTAGACTGCAAAAGAAGCCAGGGACAATAAATTCTCAGTGCATTCTTAAAGGCACAATATTCTACATCTGCCTATTTTGCCAATAGCTCCAGAAGGCCTGCAAGTATTTACAGGGAGTTTGGGCAGATTTCCCCGGTGAGCCTTAATACGGACACAGACCACATTCATAGGTCTCTATAGGGGATGGCTAAAATCCTAAAATCCTGTCACACCTCAGCTCACCAATTGGGATGTCCACGGAGCCTCAGAAAGGATTCAGTTGGACGCAGGCAAGCCTGCCTTGGGCATGTAGAGCAGTGGGCTAGCCCAGCAGCCAGGTGCTGAGAAGACTCACCTTGTCAGGGTCCAGGAGGGCGTGGCAGATGATGTCCTCGCAGATGTTGGCTGTTGGGGCCAGGCAGTGCAGCCGGTAGAACAGTTCCACACAGGTGACGTGATGTTCCCGGGTCTCTTTGTTCAGCTGGTTCCAGAGCACACGAGCCACCCTCTGGGCCAAGGAAAAGGCAGGTGGGGATGACATCAACACAGCTGACACCTGTTCCTCTACTCACTCAGTGCACTCCCCAGCCCCAGTGTCCTGGCTTTTACCTGTATTTGTCATGTGAGAGTCCTCCGCACCCAGGGATACATCACCAACAAAACAAAGCAAAAAACCCCACCCAAAGTCATCCAGGCAATGTTACAGGTTAAACTTGGAGGTTTCTGACTTCCTAAAAACACCGCAGCTTTCGCCCAGACTTTAACATTACTTTCAGAAAGAGAATCAACTGGAAACCGGCCCGAGTGGTTGAAGCATCCTTTCGACAAGCACGCACCTGGCCTCACCCAGTGCAGGCGCTGGGAATACACAGACACGCCCTCCAGGCAATTTGGTGGCTTTGCAGTGTACCATAACAGGTGGAAATTAGTTAACAAACTCAAAACAACTACTTAGAGTCTCTGGAAATTACTCAAAGGGCATTTAGGAAGTAAACATTTATTCAAGAGAATCTACTAAATTTTGGTAAGAGCAGCAAGAGTCTGTGGCACTTGGGCCAGGACCTGCTCCTGATGCCCAGCTCGGCTTGATGGAAATTCGACTACCCACTCTGGCGGGTAAGGCCAAGATGACGGGGTGCTCTCTTTCCCCAGCTTCCAGTCGAAGGCTTTTGTGTCTCCTGGGAGGGGCAGGCCACCAGCCTGTCCTCTTCCTACTCCTCTGCTCTGAGTTGCAGAGGTTAAACCCAGGTGAGTGCAGCAGAGGAGAAGAGGGCTCTCTGCTTCTACTCAGCCCCTGCTCTTAGGCAGAGGCTCTACCCAGGCAGGACATGCCAAGAATCCTGGGGCCCCATCTGTCCTCGCCACAGCCTGCCTGCAGGGTGAATCACATGCTGGGAGAGGCAAGCTCTGAAGACCAGAGGCTACTGCCCCTGCCTGGGGCCCTGCAGGAATATCACTCCAAGACAAGCCAGCTACTGTCCTTATCCCCAGCTCTTCCTGAGCAAATAGGTTCAGAGATTTTGCCCAAGGGTAGATGCTGTAAGGGAAATTCATTTGTATAGGCAATAGGTTTCTTAAGCAAAACTAAAATAATTTCAGGCATGTCTTCAGCCGGCCTTCCAGCGAGGCATAAGTCAACACACTTATGTAACCAAGGTGTTATCTCCTGTGTGAACCCATGTGATCATGCTTTCCCATGGCATGTTGCCACTATTGTTCTGAGCCATACATATGTTCTCAGCCATGCTCTCTCCACGGCTACATCCCCCTGACAATAAAGAACATGTCTCATCTGCCCACTGCCACCCGTCTCTTCTTTCAACTCCCAACTCCCAGAAGCCTGCTCTGGTGTACTTGCTAGCCACAGAGCCTGTAAGAGACCAAAACTGTTCACAGAGCTCAATTGCAAAATAGACTTCTGCATTCTTGTAAAGCTTGCTTGCCTGCTAACCGCTCAGTTATGCTTCTGTGATAACGGCTTGCTTGCAGAAACCGCGGGGTAACATGAGAA
>CAUYRT010004480.1:0-37765 GCA_963574885.1 Lepilemur ruficaudatus
AAAGAAATATTAGCATTTTAGTCCAGCCCTTGACACCTAGTAAGTGCTCAATAAATCATCAATTCTCTCTGGCTTCCCAATTCCCAGACAGCCTGCAGCCTGCCTCTGAATCCTTGGTGGCCTTGGGCAAGTTAGTTTAGCGAGGTGCCCAGCAGATAGCAAACACTCACTCAAGGTTACCAGTTAGTTTCACTATTATTACTAGCAAGCCTCAGTTTCCTTATCTGGGATAAGGGGAGGCATTTCACTGGAAACCTGTTGTGTTTTTTTAACCCTATCTGCTTAGCCTTAAACATGCCCTTCCAGCCCCTGGGTGGTGATACTGGAAGGCAGTAAATCCCATTTCTTCTTTGTTTTTGTTCTCTGTGCGTATCTGTATAACCTAGTCTGTATGTTTAATTCTTTCTGTAAAAATACCCACTGTGGTTTCCCTTTTCCTGCCTGTCACTGATTGATAACAACACCCAAAGGCCCCAACAGCTGGGTCAGGTTAAGGTTTCTCTTGGAAGCAGGAGAGGAGATCTGTTCCATGAAGATAACTTTGTGGGCCGCATTCCTGAGCCCTGAGTCACCTGTGTCATGTTGTCACAGATTGCCTTCTGAGGAAAGTTTCTCCTGGCAATTCCCAGGTCTCAGGCCTACCCCCGGGTCCCCGGGTTCTGTGTCCCTCCTGCCCCCGACTTACCAGACACCTCCACATAGCCATCCTTGGTCTTCACCATCAGCTCCTCCGGCTTAAAGCTGTGCACGTTGACACACACTTTCCAGGGCTCGCCAGGGAAGGGTGGGGGACTCCTGCCCTCTGCAGGTACCCCAAACCTGGCCGTGGCAGTAGGGCCCCGGGGCACCATGCCCGACCTCAGGGTCCCTGGCCAGGCAGAGGAGAGCCGCGGCAGAGCCCAGTCAGGCCAAGGGGCCGTCAAGTCGTCAGGGAAGGGGTCCATGCCAAAGCCATCATCCAGCAGCCGGGAGGACAAGGGAGAGTCCCGGAAGGGGTCTCGGCGCAGGCGGCTTGGGTAGTGGCAGGAGAAGGGCATCTGACCATCCGCCATTGTGGCAGCGTAGCTCAGAGGGGAAACAGAGGCTCAGAGAGAAGGAGCCACCTGCCCAAGGTCACACAACAAGGTGATGAGGGTGGGCTGGCCTTCAAAGCTTATTCTTCAGTTTCAGAAAGTGTCGATCTTCTGGGGGCGGGGGGACAACCATCCACTGCCAAGGATGGTGGCGCACGCTAGGCTGGGGTCCCAGCCCCCAAAGGTGATCCCCGGCTGGCCCAGCAGAATCCCAGAGGGCCCCTCCGCACTGCCTCACCAGAGATCAGCAAGCCACTGTCCTCCCAGGCTGTGCCCAGGCTCGCAGCCAGAGCCACTGCGGTCCACAGTGCAGCCGGCAGCTTAATAAAGCCCGGGCACGCGCGCCTAGAAACTTCTTCTGGCTTCTTCTGGGCTGGGAGCTCTTCTATTTATTTGTTGCTGGGGGCTGGAGGCGGGTTCTGCAATCTGCAAGCGCCTCCTGTCACACGAGTATTCGGAGGTGATGAACCAGCCCCGGAGAATCTGCGGAGGGGCAGCTGGGCCGTGGATGGGGGGAGGGCTGGGAGGGGCCGCGGCGCCCAAGTTCAGTCGCCTCTGCGGAGGGACAGACGCGCTCTGCTCCCCGCCCGCGGTCCCGAGCCGGCCCTCCCCGAGCGGGCACTGGAGCCTGGCTATTAATAACCCTGCGCCTGGCTGAGGGCTCAGGTCACTCTCTGGAAATACCTTCCCCGGAGCGTGTTGTATCCTGCCTTTCCCCTGGGAAGCCCCAGAAGGGGAAGAGAGAGACAGGAGCCCAGGGGATTGGAAGGTGCATGGGTATGGGTTGGAATCCCACTGACAACCTGGCCAAGCTCTCAGAGCCTCCCTGCACTCCTAGGAGAGTGGTTAAAACTATCTATGAAGACACACACGCACACTCACTTGACTCTAAAATGAGACTTATTAAAACACAGTAAGGAATGCTTTATTAGGTGGAAGGGGGGCTATCTCCATAGGAGTAGGGGCCACTGCAATGGGATTCAGTGGAGGAGAAAGATTAGACTCAGCTCCCAATCCAGCACGTGCACGAGCATTTATAGCCAAGGAACAGAGAGAGGGTGTGAGTGAATGGAAAATTACTAAGAGGAAACGTTGGGGATGAGGGGCATTCTGGCTAAACCCACTTATCAGGATTCTTGCTGAAGACAGGCCAGGGTGGTCAGTTCAGACATTACCCAGGGGTGGGGGGAGGATGAGGAACCCCAATCAGATATGGGGCAGTGATCAGATATTAAACATGGGTGGTTGTCGCTAAACTGACACAGCAGGGTTCTTGCTAGAAGTGAATTTTACGAGGGGCTGCACAGGTGGGCCTAGGAGAAGATTTGGGGGCCTGATTACACTTTGGTCAAGCAAAGAATCTTTGTCAGCAGTAACATTATTCCCAGGCACTCCGAGTTTTCAGTTTACCTGCCTGTAAAATGGACATAATCGTAGCCAACTCATGGAGGTGGGATGAGGAATACATGAGGTGGTTCTCGTTAGGCACTTAGCAGACTGATCAGCTTTTATATTTTCCATTTTGAGTTATCAATTACATAGTGCTTGCTGTATGCCAGGCCCTGTTCTAGGTGCTTTATAAATGTTAATCCTCACCAACAGTCCTGTGAGAAACGGGTACTAGTATTATCCTGTGTGACTGATGAGGAGCCTGCCATCGTGTTAACAAATGATAACTTCTAACATTATTATTAAGACTGTTAATAATGATAGTTATCAAAAAAATGCTATATACTCAGGTGGGATGTCTGATCTGAAACTCAAACCCCCAAACCTAAACTTTCCTGTTCCTCCCACGCAGCAGCTCAAAGAAAGAATTTACAAATCTTCCTTTGGCCTAAAGGTCCACTGGGCATGAGTTCCAATCTTTGATCTGTTCCCAACGGGTGGACAACTTTGAGTGTGCCATTTTCCCTCTGTGGGCTTTAGAGTCTCAGCTCTGCCTTCTTCATGGGGTCAGAGTAGCCTGGGGGTGTTAAGGAATTCAGTGAGTCATAGGTTGAGAAATTGTTTTGATATTAAACAGTGCTTGCATGAGGCAGTTTGCTAAAAATAATAATATGGAAAACAACAACAATTGCCCCAGTTTATTGCCTTTTCTCTCTCTCTCTCTGTGTGTATATCTGCTCCTGAAGTTAGCACGCTGCAGACAGTATTATGTTAAATCCTTACAACAACGTCAGTATTATCATCACCCCCATTTTACAGATAAGAAAACAGAGGCACAGAGCCTTGGCCCTTGCATACATGTATGGGATGGCAAGGCCTGGGTGGGAACCTGGGTTGCTCTGAATCCCAGATCTGTGCTGAGCCGACAGATCAAGACCCCTACCCTCCTCCCCAGCTGAGAGAGGGAGGCTGAGACCCCACGACATGGCACCTCCTGAGTGACTGGGCCCTCACTTGATGTAGGATGAGCTCACCGGGCTGGAAGCTTCAGGCTGATGTCATGGCTGGGCACAGAAGCCTCGGCTCTCTCTGTAATTACAGCTGGGCGGGGCCAGCTTGCGTTTGAAGCTGATTATGGGCAGAATCACTGCATGACACACGGGAGAAATCTGGCCCTGCCTGGGACCTGACCGGGGGCTGGGGTGAGGTTTCCGAGTGGGTGGGATGGGGCAGAGGTGGCTTGTGTGTGGATCCGAGTGGGTGCAGGGGTGCGTGGTGTTTATATGCGGATGGGACTGTGTTTATTTATGGGCGAGTCTGCTGGTGGGTGTGTTCTGGAAGAACCTCCTTCCCTCCTTCCCTGCCAAGCCTTCCTTCCACAACCCCACCCCGAAACCTCCAGAAGACCCCTCTGCCTAGAACAAGACTAACTTTCAGCCAGGGTACCAGGAAGGAGGGGAAGCATGGCAAAGGAGCAGGGAACTGAACTCGATGACCTAATCTACTTTCTCATTTCAAGAACGAGGGGGAGGAAAGGGAGAATGTGCAACTAGAAAACAGGAATAGCAATATTAGCATTTACGGGGCACTTGCCATGTGCCAGCTTCTGTTCTAAGCACTTTGAATGTATGTGTCTTAACTCATGTAATCCTCCCTACAGTCTTCTGAGGAAGGGAATGTTAGTATCCCCATTTTGCAGATGAGGAAACTGAGGCACAGAGGAATTATGTGATTTACCTGTGTCTATGATATATGCTCGGTTAAGTGGCAGAGCTGGGACTGGAACCTGCCTGGGCAGGTTGGCTCTTATCCCATCTGCTACACTACCTCTGAAATCAAAGTCATGGCTCATATTTATTGAGCACTGACAATGTACCAGGCCCTGTGGTCAACAGTTTTGTTTATGACCTCGTGGAATCCTCATGGTTCAGAGAGGTGAAGCCACCTGCCTGGAGCCACACAGCTGAAAGAGGATTCAAGCCCAAGCCAATAGGACTTGGGAACACATTGTAATAACAGAATGGGGAATCCTTCCATGTTGCCTGGTATCCTGTCCCCCGGGTTCTTGCTGTGTTTCTGGGTCAGGCCAGCATTCTGTTTTGGGAAGCTGAGGAGGGAGGCAGCTGTTCATGCCACTGACTTAGGCACCTGGTGAGGAGTCAGCTAACACGTGAGGAAAGTGGTCAGTGCACTCCCAGCACTGTCACCAGCCAGGCGAAAGAAGAGGCCGGAAAGGGGAAGGAGCCTCCAGGCTGGTTCCCCCAGGAAAAGACGGACCCTGGAGGGTGTATGTGTGTAGGGAGTGGGGAAGATGCTAGAGCCCAGGAACCAGAACAAGGATTCCCCTGGCTGCCATCCTCTCAGAGCTGTCACATGGGGCATATCACGGTTACTCCTCAAAAGAGCCCAGGAGGAGGGTTACATCACCCTGCATTTGCGAAACTGGGGCTCAGGCTGGAGAAACAGCAGCGTGAAGTCACACAGGTAGCGTCAGGACAAAGTAGGGGAGAGATATAGCTGCTGAATTCTGTGCTTTTTCTTTCCACTTTAGTAAGACACAGAAGTTCCTTTCCCACAGGATTTCCAGCCCCCAGCCCCTCCCCGGGGTCTGCAGACCCATCTCAGAGTTCCTTTGTTTAGATGCCTCTAGAGCCTGGCACATCCTCCAGCAACCCCTTTCCTTTCTCAGACCCCCTGCAATGACACTAATGGAGTTTCCAGCACTCTTGGCTCCATGACAGCAGAACCCTTGGGTGTCTTGTTCACAGCAGTGTCTCCAGCACCTACTGGGTGCCAGGTGCATGGTAGGAGTGCCGCAGATCTTGGCCAAGTAGATGATGTATCAGCAACTCTGTGTCTGAATTGCCTGGTTCCCATAGACTACACAAAGTTGCAGCATTGGGATATTAACTAAAATCTCTGGACTACATAGAAGGTGCCAGCCACCGAGCTGGAGGCTTTCCAAGCATGCTCTTATTTAATCTTCACCACAACCTCCTAGAGGTTTTATACTATCATGATCCCCATTTTATAGATGAGGAAACTGAGGCAAAAGACATAAAGTGGCTTGCCCAAGGCCATCAGCTTGTGGGTTCTGAACCCAGGACTGTCTTGAAAAAAGTCCAGGTTTCTTTCCTCTGCCACACCCCCCTACTGAAACAAATGAATAAATAAACACAGCAAGATAGACAACCCACACAGTCCCTCCCTAAACAAGTCCATGCCCTCGCAATTCTATGAAGCTGATGCTTATTTACTGAGTCCTAGCTTCCTCCTATTATTGTCTGCAAAATTCTTTCCCGGGATCTCTTCCCCTGATCACATCTACAAATAGTAATAATGACAGTAGTAATACTAATAATAACAAACACTTATTTAGCATTTTGTACCAGCTGTAAGTGCTTTGCATATATTAATATCAATTTATTTAATCCTCACCCGAATTCCTCCAAGGTAGGCATTATTAGCCCCATTCACAGATGACAGAGAACAGTTGAGGCACAGAACAGTTCAATAACTTGCTCAAGATCACACAGCTATAAAGTAGCAGAGCTGGGATTCAAGTCCAGGGCGTCTGGCTCCAGAGTCTGTATTCTTTACTTTTTAAGTTACTAGAAAACTTTTAATCATGTTTTGAACAGCTTAGATACGCAAATTGATTTTTTGAACTTCAAATTTTATGAAGTCTCAATATATTTCAAATATTTCTTTTTTTAATTTCAGAATATCACGGGGCGGGGGCAAATGTTTTGGTTACATAAATTGCTTTTGTACCATTTGAGTCGGTGTTCTTAACCACTGTGTGATTCTATGAATTACAACAACAAAATGACAGTCATGATACTCATCATTATTTGAGAACTATTACGTGCCAGTCTCTGCTAAATGCGCTATGCCTGTTACCTCCTTTAATCCTCGTAACAACCCTTTGAGGCATTAGTATTAATACTATTGCTAATCCCATTTTACAGTTGAACAATCTAAGGCACAGATCAGATCTGAGCTGACCAGCTCCAAAGCCCGTACGCTTAGCTGCCCAGGGAGGCTGTGCCACCTGGCCCCCAGTGTATGCCTGGCCAGAGCACTGGCCCGCCAAACCCAGTGCAACTCAGCAGACCACAGCTCACCTGCAGTCTCCAGCCCACCTCTTTCCCCACTTTCTCACTGGGCCTCCTTCTCTGGAACCTTTTCCCAGACCTTCTGAGCGCAACCAATGACACTAGGAATGCGTTGACATTTGGAGGCTTGGAGCTGCCGGGGAGGAGCCGTCACTATGTCAACTGGAGGGATCCTACATGTTACTAACATGAAAGTTGTGCAGAGCTGGGGCAGGG
Organism: Lepilemur ruficaudatus; assembly: GCA_963574885.1. NCBI lineage: Eukaryota > Metazoa > Chordata > Mammalia > Primates > Lepilemuridae > Lepilemur > Lepilemur ruficaudatus. The sequence continues at coordinate 6,797 of CAUYRT010004480.1, forward strand.
GGTGGAGGCTCAGCGGGCTGGATGGGAGCTTCTCTTGGCAGCAGGCGCCCCCATCAGAGATGAGTCAGGGGTCAGCTGTCCGGGCAGGGGGATGATCATTCTGCCCTCTCCCCACCCATCCTCAAGGATGGACACCCCCAGCCAGCGGTGCTCAGGGTCTCTATTCCTTATTCCTGAGCCTTTGTCAGGGCTTTTGAGATCCCCTTTCATGGCCCAAATAGTTATTCTGCATCCAGGGAATTAATATCTCGACCAACCGGAGTTTTCAGGAAGTGACAGGGTTGCCATTTCCTGCTTAAGAGAGACAGTAACACATGGTGGGTAAGAACTCGAACAGATCTGGATTTGAATCCTCTTCACTCTGCTGCTCTGGGGAAGGGACTTAGCCTCTCCGAGCCTCTGTCTTGCCATCTGTAAAATGGGGATGGTTTTCAGATCTTTCATAGGGGGCATGGCGGTGCACTCGGTGAACATGTGAGGAGAAGCAGATGCGGGGAGTGGGGAGACACAGTCTGTTCATTTCCTCATTCATTCATTCATTCATTCCATATTTGTTAAGTTCTTAGGTACAAAGCACCAGCCTAGGGGCTAGAGGTGAAGTAGTGAATGAACCATAAGCCCCTGCATTCATGTGTATCATAACCAAATAATGAAATAGTGGAAATATTAATAATTTCAGATACTGTAAAAGTTGTATGAAGAAAATAAAGGCTCCAGGCTGCCGTTCTCATCCGATTCCCTGCTACTGTTCACCTCTTGCTCCGGGTGCTCCAGGCCCAAGGGCCAACTTTGTCCGTCTGTCAAACAGAAGAGGCAAGCAGGTTCCTGCCTGGGGGCCTTCCCACCTGCCATGCCCACTGCCTGGAACACTCTTGCCCCAGGTCTCTGTAGGGTCGGTCTCTTCATTCATCTGTGTCTCAGCTATAAACTTCACCTACTCAGAGAAACCTCCTCACGCTCTCTCATATCAGCTGATTTCTTTTTCTTCAAAGCCCTTGCCACTAACTTATAGCTCTATTTCACGTCTCTAACTATGTGTATATCTGCCTCCTCTGTTAGAATGCAAGCCCCATAAGGGCAGAGGATGGGGACTTCTGCCTGATTGCTCATGGCGGTATCACTGGCACCAAGAGCCATGCCTGGTGCCTAGTCGGAGTTCAATACAATCTGTGCTTTGAGGTTGTCATTGGTGTTGTTTGGCAAACATTTCCAGTTTTTCCTCCTCCTTCCCCTGCTTCCTGGGAACATGGGAGGTAGGAGTGCACTTCCTGATGCCACTGTGGTTGGGAGGAGCTGTGTCACTAGTTGTGGCCAATGAGTGTGAGAAGAAGTGATGTCTGCCACTTAATTGCCCTCGGGAGACGCTTGGCTCCATGCTGGCAGGACCTTTGGGAAAATTCTCTTTCTCTCTGTGTTATAACTGACATTGCAGCCACATCACCACCCATGAGTGGACTGTCCCTTCTGGCCCATAGTGGACATAGATTAGAAATAAATCTTTGTTCTTTCAGGGCACTGAATCTTTGGACTTATTTGTTATTGCGGCATAACCTAGCCTATTCCGATGGGTGGGTTAATTCTGTCCTATTGCGGTTGTTGGTATTGCTTTAAAAGAACTTTCCTAATACTAATAACATACCAAGGGGATGATAAGGAAATCATTCAGTTTCCTTCTCTGCCAAGAGCCTGGCTAGGAAAGTGGTATGTCGTGTTCCTCTGAGTTTGGGACATTTTGCTGTCATGAGCTCCTGATGCAGAGCATGGCTCTGAGATCTTTGGGAGAGGGAGAGCTGGAAGGTAATCTTGAGGGCCCTTCTCCCAGATGCTTCTGAGGTTAGAGCAGGAGCTGGTTTGACTGGTTGGTGACCTTGATGCCAGGCAACTGCTTGGGAAACAGTTTTTTCTAGGTCTGGGAGTGACAGCTCTGAGGAGTATCCAGCCTGAGAGCATTCTCAAGGTTTGCTCTAGGAGGAGGGGAGAAAGGCTGAAGGAGCTGTGGAGGATGTATAGAGATGGAGAGAGATGTTGACAAGACATCTCCCTTTGGCAACTGTCTTAGCTCCACCCTGAATATGAGTTAGGATTAGCGTTAGTTGTGGACAACAGGTAGTCAAAATAACAGCGGATGAAGTGAGAGACAGATTTATTTCTTCCTAATGTTGAAGTCCAGAGGCATCCTGTCCACTGCTGGGATGGAGCCCCTGTCCTCTGGGGTCCTTGGGACCGAGACCCCGCCTATCTTATTGCTTCATTTATACGTGCTCCATTCCCAAAGCCACCTCATGAATCAGGGAGTCACTTGAATTCTAGCCATCATGCCCACATTCCAGTCAGCAAGAAAAAGGAAGGGATGAAGAAGAAGGAAAAAGCACATGACAAATCTCTTTTATAGAAATTTCTGGAAGCTGCCACATAAAAATTCTCTCTGCATCTCATTGGCCGAAATCAGTCACATGGCTACCCCTAGCTGCAAAGGAGGCTGGGAAATGAAGTCTTTATTCTGGGTGGCAGTGAACCCAGCTAAACATCAGGAGGTTTATTACCATGGATGAAGGGGGAATGGCTATTGTGTGGCACCTGTGGGCTCTGCCACATCCTGAGAGAGTGAAGACAGATTTTGTGGAAGCATCCTAAAGGTTTCTTTAAGTTGAATCCCTTTGGAAAACTGGTGGGAAATATGTACTCTTCTGAACCAAAATGCTGATATTTTAATACATAAAACTTTGCTTGGGATTTCAAATGATTCATAGACTCTAGGAAGCCCAAGCACAGGAAGCCATGGATTCCTTTAGGTTAAGATAACTTCATGTAGAAGTAGCATTCGAGGTGAGGGAGAATGAGGGGAAAAAACTGTGTGTGTGTGTTTGTGTGTGTGTTTGTGTGTGTGTACACCTATTCCAACCTCCTTCCATTTGGCAATATGACTCTATTTGATGTGGTTGATGGTGCTTATTTTGTCTTTCAATTTGAAAGTGGATCGTCAAAGGGATCTGATGTTATACCTTGAAAAAACATTTGACGAGTTTCCATGGCAAAGGAAAAAAAAAGACAAAAAGAAAAACTTCAATGCGTCATCTGGCTATAGGCTGGCCATAGCCGTACAATGGCTGAGCACCAGCGTTCTGAGGGCGTGGTGAGCCCATATTGTAAACCCACTCTGGGTGGAAACGCATGACTAGCACCCCACAGTCCTTCCACTGATGGATTGATGCTGGAACTACTCAGGTAAAAATGTTAATGAAATATTAATATCAGGGTGGAGATATACATGGGGAGATTGCCAAGTTCTCAGGAGACTCTAGATTCTTCTGAGTGGAGGAGGTGCTTTTGAAAGGTGGAGGGTAGGAGTGCCTCTCTTGAGAATTTGGTGTTCGAAGTGATGAAAGGTGAGATGAGAGACTGTTCGACCTTTTTGCCAAGGTGACTTAGAATCCTCCCAGAAACTTGTCATGAGCTTACGTAAGCTGCTGAACCTCTCCCACTTCTCTTTTGTTTTTTTCTTAGTGTCAGTAACAATGGTACCAACTCAATCAGGCACTTTGCTAAGTGCTTTCCATGTATCGCCTCTACTAACTTTCACAGCGACCTTATGAGATGTATACTTTTATTATACCCATTGGAAAGATGAGGAACCTGAGGCTCAGAGAGGTTAAGTCAGTAACACAAAGACACACAGGTGGGAAGGAGCAGAGTCAGACTCAAACCTAGGTCTGTCTGACTTCCAAGTCCTTGCTTCCAGCCACTGCCTTTTAAGAATTATGCTATTTTCTAATCCTAGACTATATACCCCAGTGCCTTGAACAATGTTGGACAAATAGTAAGTGCTCATTCTCTCACTCCTAGGGTGGGAAGAGTGTGTGCATGAGAGATCCTTAGAGTCCCCGTGTGGGACACGTTACTGCCTTGCCACAGTCCTCCTAGTCATGCTCCCCACCCCCTACACAAGCTAAAAATTAACTAGCTCAGGAATGAATGGGCTTTGGAAAGGAGCTGGGCTGGCAACCCCAGGCAGATGCAATCACTTGACAGTTGGCCGCGTGCTGCTGGGTGTACAGGGATGAATGAGGCAGACCAGAAAGGCTCCTGTCCTCATGGAGATGGGCGGTAAACAAGTAAACCAGTAAGCACATGAATTAGTACTATTACATATGGTAATAATGTTATGGAAGGAATACTCTGGGGAGGGGAGTGATGATGGGTGTCACCTTGGCCCTGTGCACACGCGATTGCCCCTGTCTGAGGTTGTCTCCCCTCCCTCCTCTTTCCTAAGCCCCCCTTCTTTTTTTGGCCAACTCCTATTCACCTTGTGGCATCAGCCTAGAGTCAGTGTTTTCTGTGACGCCTTCTCTGACCCTCCAAGGCTATTTTAGGGGCCTCTGTGGACTCACCCTCATCCTAGCATCCAGCTGTGCCACTTACTAGCTGTGTGTGCAGCCGGTCCGTGCCTCAGTTTCTGCATTTGTAAAATTGGCATTAAAAAAAGTATCTCCCTTAGAAGGATGTTGCAAGGGTAACTATGTAATTTACGTTGATCTATGAAAGCATTTAGAAGCCTGCCTGGCATATCGTAGGCTCTGTACTAGGGTTGGGTGTTCTTGCCGCTGGTTTTATCATCACCGTGATAAAACATGCAAGTAGCACATGCAAACATGCAAGTAGCACACTATGGGACATCAGATCTGGCCAGCATTTTAGGTATCATCTAATTTAACGGTTCTCAGTCCTGGCTTTATGTTATTATAGAATGACCTGGGAAGCCTTTAAGAAACACTGATGTCTGTCACCCACCCACAGAGAGTCTTATTATTTGGGTGGGACTCGAGCATGGGTGGTTTTGTAAAGTTCACAGGTGATTTGAATGTGATAGCTAGTGTTGAGGACCACTAGCCTAATCTAGGCCCTTTTAACAGGCAGAGTAACTAGGTCCTGGGGTGGAGGGGGGCTAATTTGTTTAGGGCCATGAAGCAAGTCTTGGTCTCTGTCCCTTAGGAGGGTTTATTTTTCTATGTCTCTCTCATCTCTCTGCTTATCCTGTGGCTTTCACTCCCAGGAGGGGCTGTGTATATCCCTAGGACTGCCAAGGTGGGGGTGTTGCACGCAGGCCACCTCTGCTCCATCCTTGGGCAGCTGCCAGCCGCCAGAAGCAGGTCTCTGTCTTCTGTAGCGGGGACAGCTGCGGCTGGAAGGGGTTGGGCGCCTGTTCAGATCAATTGCTGGACAAACACGTGGATTCTGGTAACTGGGGGCCAGAGCAGCAGATAGAAAGGTGAAGGCCTCCTCCAGTGAATCTCGGGGACAACTTCCTGGCAACCATATTTCCTGGAAAAAAGTCATCAGCGGCCCTAAAAGAGGGCTAGCTCTGAGTCGAAGGGACTCAAACCCTTGTGGGTAGAGCGGTGTAGCAGAAATGGCTCAGGAGCCCACAGACCTGCTTTCTAATACCCACCAGCTATGTGGTCTTCCCTTCATGAGCCTGAGCTTTGTCCTCTGCCAAATGGGACTAAATGGTGGTGTTATAGAAATAGCATAAGCTAGTGCCTGCGAAAGGCTTGGCACATGACAAGTGATCCACAAAAGGTTATTATTATTAATCATTATTTATCATTGAAGCCTCAGAACAGGACGCTGGTTGTTGCTTTACCCAAACCTATTTGGAAAGAAAGAAATCAGTGAGGGAGGGGCTGGGGGTGGTGTGTTGGTGGACAGCCCCAGATTTACCCAGGGAAGATTACCCCAGACAGGTGATTCCCAAGCAAGATTTGTGTTGGGCAGAATGCAAGGGGAGCAACCGTGTTGACCTACTTTGTTTGCTTTTTCTCCCCTAGTTAATAACCAACTCGGTCGTGGACTGCGTGTGTATAATTTTTTGACCCACATAGTGTTAGTGTTTGAAAAAACAAAGAGTTAGGAACATTTGAAAAGTCAAGAGATTTTTATCTAAAAATTCAGGTTCTCTTGAAAAATTGGGAGATCTGGCAACACTGAACTGGGCTTTCAACCTGGAATCCGTAGCTGGGCTCTCTCGTTCGTTCCCCACGGTCCTAACTTCGTCTGTGTCTCTCACTTTCCTGTCCCTGTGGGTGTGTATGGCACCCCCTCTGGAGGGTAAGAAACATTTTAATTCTGCACTGAGGACATTTCCAGAGGCCTCCACAGGGCCTTGCAGGGCCCTGTCCATTCTCAGCTGGCTACTTTGGACTGTCCACATGAACCTCACTACCGTAGCTCCGTCTCGGTTTAGGAAATAGTCATGCTGCCTGCTAACCGTCATTGAGTGCTTTCGGGTGCCATTTTTTTAAAGCCACCATTTCTTTTAGTTCCCACAGCAGCCTGGGCTGTAGCTGTTGCTGTCCCATTTTACAGATGAGCAAACCAAGCACCAGTAGGGTATAGTCCTTGCCCAATGCCACACAGCTGGTAAAGACAGGGTCTAGATTTGTATCTAAGTCTTTGGACTACAAAATCTGTGCCCTACACTGAACGTTCTCCCAGCCATCAAGCTCTCGGAGGAAAACAATTCTACCAAAAAAAACTGGTTACTCACTCCACAAACTGAAGTGTTACAGAGCAGAGCCTGGGGCTTGTCATCCACCTGCCTGGATTTTGTCATTGATTTTGGATTCTGTTGTCCTTGGGCTAATGACTCGGCTTTTTCTAGGTCTCTGTTTCCTTCTTTGTAAGAAGGAGATCCTAATACCTATCCCATAGCGTTGTGTGTGATGAAGACTAAGATAATGCATATAAAATGCTTCAGAAAATATCTCCTAAGGCACTCCATAGATGCTACTGTAACATATAAAACCGAATACTTATTGGTTTGTTTGTAAGATTAGAGAAATTAGCTGGGCAATGTGAACATGCACGGTATGCAGCAGGTGTTGCTTAAGTGTTCTCTACCTTTCTGTCTCCTTCCCTCCTCTCCGATCCTGGGCACTCCGTGTAGACAGAGGACACTGGGCCATATATGAGAACACCATACCATGGGACCTTTAATTAGAACAGAGACATGTTTCATACAGGCTGAAGAACCAGAAACCCCAGGAAGGTTATGCTTAGCTGTGGAGACCAGAAATCAAGCAAGCCACAGCCGCTGTGTCACTGGGCAGAGACCAGGGTCCCAGGATGCTGGAGGACACAGCAACTTCTCTCTCTCTCTCTGATGTGGACGCTCCAGGCAGATTCTGGCTGGTCAGGCTGAGCTGGGCTGGTGGTGGTAGGTCCTCGGGTTTGGAATTTTCCAGATAGGAGTCCCAGACCCTGATATAGAGAAAGGGCCTTGGGGTGCACCAAGTCCCCTGAGCCATTGTGGTGGATTCTGCTAGGTCCTTGGCCAATGACCACTTGAAGAAATAGCTGAGAATCAGGAGAGAAAAGATGCAAGGCAGAGAGAAGTCCTCACAGCATAGACCCCCAGAGAGAGCCGCCGAGGGAACATGGGACCGGAGTCAAGCTGGTCTGAGCTCAAGGGAGCTTGGACGTGTCAGCTCCCCTCCTGAGCCTCACTCTTTCCATCTGAAAAGTGGCAATATGACCCATATCACTGGCTTAATTGAATGATCTTACAAAATATGGCCTGACAATGAACAGTGGTTAATCCAGGGCAGGGTAAAGCCATCTTGGTCTCTCCCATGATAACTCTGGATCATTGGGCTTGGAGAGAAGTTCGAGCTAATCACAGAGGGCTTTAACCCAGTCTAAAAGAGTTATCAAGGTGACGGAAGGTCTCCCATATCTGACTGTGGGACTCAGATTCTGTGACCTCACCCTACAAATGAAGTCCAGACCATACCTTTTTGTTTCCTTATTTGATTGACACCCTTTCACTTATAGTCAGCAGAAAAGACAAGGGACAATGTATCCAACAGGATGGAGTCCACAGTATCAAAGCCAGAAAACCCCTTCTCCACCCTGCCAAGAATACATAGGCCAAGCCCCATTTTACAGATGACAAGACTGAGGCATGAGACCCATTTGATTTCATTCAGACAGATACACAGGCAAGGGAACCACACAGGAACACCATTCTAGTCTCTTTGGCTCAGCTTGTTAGAAGATGAAGCATATGTATTCTTGGTCAGAGAAAAGGGTTTACAATTTCTTTCTCTCTCTCTCTTTTTTTCCCCAAGGAGTTGTGACTTTTTAACAGAAGTTGGTTCGTGCACAGGCATTTTATTCCTCAATTAATTTCCATCTAAATGAGGTTTTCCTGGAGATAACCAGTGTTCTACTTCCATTTGAGCTTAATTTTTATGACCAAAACCTCCGTTTCTGCCAATTCCAATTTGCTCGGTGAATCTAGCACTCATCACCTGGGCAATAATGCCCCTGCTGCAGGCAGCAGCACCCGGGGCTGGGAGAGGGACCAATTTCCAATAGCAATTCAGGGGAAGAGGCGGTCCCTCTCCTTTCCCAATATCACTCAATAAATAGAAAATAAATTATTAAATAAGCCATGGTCTGATGAGGGACCCCCCCCATCATGGTATTTACAATGCAAAACAACAATCACTAAACATCCCCCCTGCAAAACAAAAAACAAAAACAAAACAAAACAAAAAACCAACAGCCAACGACAGAGGAGAGACGACAACTGTGTCCGTATCATTGGCTCATCGCTGCAGAATTGAGAGGGAAGAGGTTTCGATAAAGCATTGCTCAACGACTTGGTATCTGGTGTAAGAGTCTCAGCTGGCCAATGGAGGAGGAGGCGTGTTTCGACGAAGCCTGCTTTCGATTTTGTTTAGTTATAAGACAAACTTTTCTATTCAGCTAAAGGGGAAAGCAAGGCAAGGCACATGCACATGAGGCTACTTTGAATGTCTGTGGAAAAGAAGAGGTGAAAAGCAGACAGCAGAAGAAAAGATGGAAGTCGGACTTGAGCAGGAAAGGAATTAGCTTTGCTCACCTCTGGGAGTGCCCTGAATTTTGGTCTCTTCAAGCAAACCTCTTTTGGGAAAAAGGCTGGGTCTGAACAGATGAAGTGACAGGGCTCTCTGAGATCGACCCCATGTGTCTTTCTAACATCTTAATTTTATTCTGCCTCTGGAGAATGTGGCCAAACCTCAATGAACCAGAATGTTCCTAGATGGTAGCTGTGAATGAGTTAGTTTTTTCACTAAAGGGGCTTCAAATCTTGCTTTTGGTTTTTACTTTTTACTCTCAGGATTGAGACCCTCCTAAAAATGTTTGAAGCTCTTTTCCTTTTCCCTCCAAGTCTCAGTGAAGCTCACTCTGTCTTTGATGGCTGTCACAGGCCTCAGCTCAACGTTTTGGATTGTATCTCAAAGACTCCTCCACTTCACAGAGGTGGGCACTTTGGCCCAGAGACAGTGGGCAGTTGGCCCCATGTCACTCATCCCGGGCACATCCATGGCGGGAAGGTTAAAGGGCTTGGGAGGCATGTTGCCTGACCGCAAGCCACATCTCCCTCCCCTTTTGGATGCTGGTTTATGAGTAAAGTCCTCACCATGAGCAGATTTCAGGTGATCTGTCTTACCTCCTGGAAGCAGAGGTGATGAGAGTGAAGTGGACATAGGAACAGCCCTACTAGGAATTGAGGGTTCTGGGTGATCAAGATTATCCATGCCCCAATAAGAGTTTTGGTTTTTAGGTGGGAAAAGGAAGTGTAAAGGAAATGAGAGAAACATAGCAAGTGAGAGAGAGAGAAAGAGAGATGGAAACAGGAACAGATTTTCCCCCCAGGAGGCATTTAAGCAGCCTTCTTGTAAACTTTTCCCTGGGATAGGGCTACTCCCTTGCTTGGGTTAGGGCAAGGTAGTCACATTGCCAGGGAAACAACCAGGGATTTTGCAAAAGTCTCACCAAACCCAAAGCTGGACCAGGCAAGCTGGCGATGGCAAGCAGTGGATAGTGACTTTGGAAAACGTAAGAGCCCTCTCTGGCCAGCAGTCAGAAGATACTTCCAGTTGGTCAAACAGGCAGGACTGATAAAGGCCTCTGGATCCTGGACCCTCCCAGGATGGGTTTGGAAATGTTCCTCCCTTCTTGGGGGGGAACATCAGGCTGTTCCTTCCATCTTTGGTTGTTTTTTTTTTTTTTCCTAATTTCAAAAATAGCTTTCTGCTCTTTCCTGATGGAAAAGAAGAGCTAACAGAAAAAGACTTTTGCTTTGGGTTTGTGAGTCTCTCCCAGGATGGCTGCTACCTCTTCACAAGGCGGCATGTGTCTACTGCAAAAGGAACAGGGCAAATCCCAACCAAATCTCCGGAGATGGAGAGAAATTAGGTAAATCGGAGCGGGAGCATGTGTAACTTACATGAAACCAACCAGATGTGCTCAGGGAGTGATCCTGCCCAATAAGGTGTGCCTTGGAGCGAGTGCAGGATCCACAAGTGTGTATTTCCCCAGTCAGTTCAATTCCTGCTTTACTTTCACTGTGTGAGCTCCTCATCAACTCCAAGTGCAATCCCAATACTAAACCAGACGTCATCCCCACCCACAGTGGCCCTCAAAATACAAGGCAACTGCTTCAGTAAGTACTCAGCTGAAGCCTCATTAGTCTGAGAGACAGCAGCACATCTGTCTCCAGTCGGTACCTCCCTAAGATACCGTCACAAGGGATTTCAACTTTCTGCGGCTTAGCCTCACATGCCAGCTTTAGATTCCGACCCTGCGTAAGCTGCGACTCCTCTGTGTCCATCCAGCACCTTTGCTCCTAAGCCTCTGGGCTGTTTTCATCTTTTTGATATCTCATTGGGGTAGGTGGGGGACAGGGGGCTGGAGGCACAGGTCTGAACCTCCTTGACATTGAACTGAATAATAAACCTTGGGCCAAGGATGCTCCTGGCTTAGAGCCTGCAGGGAAAAGACCATTAGCCAACCCACCTCCAGCCTCTCAAATCCCATTTGTAGAGACAGGGGAAAAAAAGGGGGGAGGAGATGCACAAAAAATAATTTAGAAGTTTCCCCCACCCCCAGACACATACACACATACACACACAACCTCTCTGTATAAATAAATAAATAATTAAATACTGCTAATGGGGGGGAGAGAGAGAGAATGAGAGGAAGTCATCACATAAATAAATAAATAAACAGATTAATAAATAAAATAAATAAAAGACTTGCTAGGAGCCCCAGGCAACATGGTCCCCTAGAGTTGTCTGAATGAAGGCAGTCTCGAACGGGAGGCTCGGATGCCTGTCACAGCTGTCCTGTTGAGGAGGTCTGGTGGCTCTGGAAGCCTCTGTCTCCAGGAAGGGAGACTGGAGTCCAGTCTGGGTTCCTGGGCGGGGAAGAGGGTTATTTACAGTTGTGGTACATGCCCTCTCAGGGCACTGGCCCTGTCCCAGGCACCTGCCATCTGGCCTTCTGCGGTGACAGCACTGGCATCCATGAGTCTTGGTGGGTGGGGCTTAGGTTGGGGCCAGAGGGGCCCGTGGAGAGGCCAGGTCGTCCACTGCTGCCCGGGGCCGCCTCGCTCCTCTCTCCTGAGGGAGAAAGGGCTTTCTGGAGGGCTGCACGGCAGTCTCTGGCCCCACATGCCGGTAGGATGGGAAAGACTGGGTGGGGTAGAGGTCACTGCTTCCAACAACAAGTATTTTTCCCAGATATTTTCCCTGGGATGGGAGGGATACAGAATGTTTGGTCCTGCTTCCTCATAATCCATAGTATCTAGGAACTGTCCCCTCTCCCTCCATGTCCTGTCCTGCTGCTGTTGCCACCACAAACTCGAAACTCACCCACAGGGCTCCGGAAAGCCAGTCAGCTGGCGAGGGGGACGCCCGCGAGTTTATTTTAAGGATCTTATTCCTCACCTCCCTGTTCTCAGCGCCTTCTGTGGATGAAGCAGCTGGTGGTATTTGTGTATCTCAGAGATCAACTTACCCTCTCTGCCCAGCTCTGGGCAGGGGGAAGGTGGGGTGAGGGCAGAAATGAAGGTGGGTCTTTCCCAACCTCAGGAGCCAGCAGGAGCCCGAGACATGGGACATCCAAGCCCCTCTCCCTGGGCTCTGGATTTGGGTCTTTCCCCCCAAACCTGAGCTGCTGTGCCCCATCCTGGCAAAATTCCTGAGAGGCAAGGGGAGTAGTTTAGGCTGCAGGGTGGATGGGTAGGTGCCAAGCTGCCTGGGTAGTATCCAGGGTGTGGCAGTCTCGGCAGTGGGGAGGGGGCTGGCAGGCGCCAATCAGAGGGTAAGGCCAGACTGGCTGGCGCTGGCACCTGGCAGCTGGCCATGGCACTGGGGAATGTTCAGCAGATGGTCCCGTGGAATGAAGTTGGTGCCAGCAAGTAGGGCAGAGGCAAATTTGAGAAGTGGAGGCTCTAGACCAAGCTGTCCTGACTGGTCTACTGTCTCCTTTCTCGTGGGGTTGCAGGGCCCCTGTGAACAGCCAAAAGGCGTTTTGTGTGAGCCATGCAGTGGCGTCTCCATAACAGGACCCACTGGGCTCCTCTCCCTGACCATGCAGAGCTACTGGGAGCAGCAGACGGACCCCTTCCTTTTCGTTCCTATACTCATCACCAGAGAACCCATGTCCTATCTCCCGACACCCACCACCAACTTAAATGCCCATGTCCCCTACTCAGGTGTGTCCCCTCTTCTGGGACCCAAGAGTCTTTTAGCCTTTGCTCCGGCCTGTTTGAGGATGTTAAAGGCCTGACACCTTATCTTGGACCAGAGCTGCCCTTGGTCTCCTCTCTCATCTCTTCCCTGATGGGGGTCCATCCACGTGCAGCCATGAGATTGGATGAGGGGAGGATGAGGGCAGGTGAGGGGGTTACCACTGGCCTCCTGTGACTTGTGCACCCTGCAAGCAGCGGGTGAGAACTGTCTCCCCATTTTCCTGGCCAGGCCCCAACTTTTCAGTCATGGACCCATTGCTTCTTACAAAACCTTGAGGGCTTTTTTTTTCCTTTGCCACAAGGGGATGGTTCTCTCCGCACGCCCAGTCCTGAGTTGAGCCCCAGAATGGTGCTGGTACAGAGGCTCCTAGCAGCTTGACAAAGGTGGTGAAGCCCCCGGCACCCGCTTTTCCTCCTCCCCAGGAAGGCAGGAAGGACGGGGTCCCGGAGCCCTCAATATCTGTCACTAAGGAGAAGGCAGGGAGGGCAGGTGGTGGGGGAGGCTGGCAGAGCGAGAGGGACCCCCACGGGCAGCTGGCTCAAGGGAAGGCCCTTGCTTAGCGCCTCGTGCTGGAGTAGCTGTCTGCCGAGCTGTAGCTCCGGCTCCGGCTCCGACTCCGGCTCCCGGAGCCCAGGCTGGGGCTGCGGGAGCTAGAGCTGCTGCTAGTGCGGGTCCTGCTCCGGCTCCGGCTCCGGCTGCGGCTTGGGCTCCGGCTCCGGGAGTAGCTGCGGCTGGCCGAGCGGCTGCTGCTGCTGCTGTACCACGAGGAGGCGCTGCTGAGGCTGCCGGACGAAGAGGGGCTGGGCCGGTAGTAGGGGATGGGGCGTTTCCGGGCACTGCAGAGAGCAGAGGGAGGATGATGCATCAGTCCGGGGAGCCCCAGTCTTGTCCCAGGGGAAGGCAGTATCCTTCCATTTCCCAGGCCCTTAGGAAGAAATACTCCCTTTCCACTTCCCTTGCAGTCCTGAGAACATCAAAGAGAAAATCTCAGCTTAGTGCTAATATGCCTTGAAAAGTGATCATCTTACTTTTTTTTTTTTTTTTTAAACGAATCAAGCCCGGGGCTCAGAGCCTCCAGCTAGCAACAGAATCTACATCTAAACTTTAATCGTAGTGTTTTTTTTTTTTTTTTTTTTTGCTATTTTTACTTTTACTAGAACTATCTATTTATGGCAAAAGAGGCTGATTTTCCATTTATTGTACTGTATCAAGTTTCCTTTTGAAATAAACGTATGGACCTCTAAAAAGGGCAGATCTTTTTAAGGAAAATTAAGTAAAAAATAGTACAGTTAATAAGCAGAATGGTCAAAGTGGTAAAGGTGTTGGTGGTTGATGAAGTTTGGGAAACATGGAATGGGTTAATCAAGATGGACTGTTTGAGGTTGACCAAGGAAACCAGATACCCTTTTGGAAATGCCACTCTGTGTCTCAGCCTTCCTTCAAGTTGACCCCAAGGACACCTTGGGTCAAGGCAGTGGGCTTAGGAATTCCCTACAAGCTGAGGCAGGCGCGCTCTGTGGGATATTTGAGAAAGGGGCTTCTCTGAGGTGCACTCCTGGGGTACATGTTAATTTTCCTTGTCTAGGTCATCTCCAGAGAGGATGCACTGGGCAGTCAGCATCCCTGCTCCCAGGTGGGTCTCTGGACTGAGTAGCTGATGCTTGGAGGTCCAGGAGAAGAACCCAACTCAATCTTATGGCAGCGTTCCGCCATTCTCCCAGCGTTCAAGGCCTGAGAGATTGGTCTCCCCTTGGACCTCTCTGCTAGAGCTTTGTTCTGCTGAAACCTTACCTGTTACAGCAAACTTTCTCCACCTATTCGACTCACTTAATCAATTACGATGGCACACAGTGGATCTGCATTTCAGTCCACAAAGCACGCTGGAATCTTTTTGCCCCCCTTTCATTTCATCCTCACGCTACTCCTGGGAGTTATCCCCTCCATTATTTCATGGGCGAGAAAACTGAGGATCGGGGACTAAGAGCTTTCCCGAGGTCACTTGGAAAGCGGCACAGCCACGTTTCCACTCCACATCTAGGATTCTGCTGCTTACCCACCACAGCTCTCTCTAGGGCCTTTTGGCACCTAAGTAATCCCGTTGGCCCTCTCCACGCTCGGTTCAGGGATTAATATACATAGGTCTATTTAAGCCTGGCGTGGGAGAGTCTGGACCGGTCTGAGAGCGAAGGTCTATCCCGCCCCCAGGCCAAGGCCCCGCCCCTGAGCTGTAGGGCCTCTTTTCCCAGAGCGGACCCCTCTCTCTCCCCAGCCCCACCCCCGGCTTAGCCCCACCCCCGGACACCGGCCACCCCCCGGGTCCCTCCCGATTCCCCAGGCCGGCCCCGCCCACTCCCCGCCCACTGATTGCGGGACCGCAGGTCAGGCCGGGGAGTCGACTCAGCCCTGATGCTTTGGACAGAAGCTTAATGTCAATGGTTGGGGGTGGGAGGGTTGTCCCCGAGCTCCCACAGTCCTGAAATCCCAGCCCCAAGGAGGCCTGGGGCGAGCCTGAGGCCCGGACTGGCAAGAGAGGGAGTGGGGAGGAGGGTGAAGGCGGGTCCCCCCGCCCCTCTGGCGGCACCTTGTTATCCTCCGCGCCTCCAGGTGGCTTGGGGAGTCTCTCCGGCGCTTCCTCATGGGCGAGTAGGACCGACGTCTCCGGCGCGCTCGCTCGCGTTCCCGCTGCTGCGCGTCCTTCTCGCTGTACTTGGAGTCCCGTTCCCTGAAGGGGTGTGCGGGGTTACTGGGGGCCTGGGGCGGGCCGGGTTTTCTGTGCAGGCGTGTGAGGCGGGGACATTCGCTCCCTGTCCTTACGGCTCCTCTAAGGCAGGGGTGGGTGTGCGCAGCCTGGAGGACAGCCGGGCTACGGGACGAGTCGCGGGGTGAGCGCCGTGGGGTGGGGCTGAGCGCGTGCAGGAGTGTCGGCCTTTGCGGGTGGGCATCGCAGCGCTGCAGGTGCTCAGGGGCGAGGATGCGAATGTTATGCGGGCCTTGCTGCGTGGGTAAGAATTGGGGGCTCTGCGTTTAGGGATGCAGGGTAGAGGCTGAGGGCGGAGGATGTGAGTTCTGGGGTGTGGCTGTCGGGGTGCTTGGGCTGGGGACGTGAGGACACAAGGGTATGTTTGGTGCCTCGCCGCCCTTCCTGATTGGACTGAGGGATTTGCAAGAATGCTGAGGCAGGGCGAGACTTTAAGAGGAAGACTATCCAAGGGGCAGGACAGGGAGGTGAGGACAGAGAGGAGGATCAGAACGAAGGGTCGGGGCCTGGCCTGGGGGCGGGGTCGGTACCTGCTGGGGCTATAGCGGGAATAGCTGGGGCTACGGCGTGATCGAGAGCTTCTGCTGGGCGGGCTCCTCTTGCCAGACTTGGAGGAGTAGCTGGGAGAGCGGGAGTAGGACCTGGGGGAGAGGTAACGGCCTCTGAGGAGCCTGCAGAGTGTCCTCCTGGGTTGTCAGAGACTTCTACAGCTATGTTCAGCTAGTCCCCAGGCGGCGACCTTTTTCTTTCTGGAGGCCAGTCATAGGAACCAGTCCCCTCCCCTCTGGGTGGTTAATAATAATTAACAACTTACTCTTATTGAGTGCTTACTATCCTGGCCACTTACTAGCTCTGCGGCCTTGGGCAGGTGATTTCACTTCTTTGAGCCTCTGTTTTCTCACTTGTAAGATGCATGTACTAATAGTACTTACCCTATGCAGTTGCAAATTAAATGAGTAAATTAGGGTAGGTCACTTAGCATGTTGGTACTTATGCTAAGTGCTAATTAGCCAGCACATGGGAAATGTTAGCTGTCACTATTATGTATTTTATTATGTGCCAGACATTAAATTAATGGTTTGTGTGCATTATCTCATTTAATCCTCAACATATCCTAGGGTTAGGTACTATTATCAATCCCATTTTACAGATAGGGAAACAGAGGTACAGAGATGGTAGAGTATATGAACTCACATCTGTTTGCCTCTACAGCAACTTGAACTCAGGTGTGTTTGGCTCCAAAGCACTCTTGACTTCTGTAGATTATATTGTTGTGAATCCAAATGACTAATTCCTGTGCTACTTCCAGACACCTTCCCTCTCTACTAATGCCTTTCACTTTTAGAGAGTATCCTGAGGAAGAAATAGCTTTTTCAACCTCAGTGCCCTGGGACAGTGTCCAGTTATAGCCCCTGGAAAATTTGCTCTTGCCAAGTTGCTCTTTGGTTGTGCATTGAGAGATATTATAAGAAAGAGTCCAGATAAACATACTTCTGGACACTTTGAAAGGATCTGTCAGGCATTTCCATTAACTATACCATATGGTGTCTCTCTTCTGTGGAGCCCTACAAATAATTTTCATAGACTTAAAAGAATCAGAAATAGTTGCTTTTCCAATCAACTGGTTCAAATCCTTTTTGTTAATAATGTAACAATTAATGGAGCGATATTCCTCTTTGTTTGCTAGGGAGCTCAGAGTCATATTTGCCACCCATCTTCATAGCAACTACACAGAATGATAAGACATATCTTTTGGTACTAAACCTTTCTCTTGACTTAATTTTATCTTTCTCTCCTTAATTTTACTTTTAGCCTAATTTGCTCTTCTATTTATATCACTCTGTCATGTGGAATATTTTTGTCAGTGGCTTTGCCTCCTTTTTTGGAATGGGCTGGTCTTGAAATAACCAACTAAGTAAGCAACTGTTTTTTTATTATATAGTTACAAAAGAGGAGTGGTCAGGCTGCTGCTGGGAATTTCTGTTTGCAGAGGGAAGCTGGACTCCATGAAACCATGGGTTGATTAGTTTGGATGGAATCTTCCAATTCCTGAGATCTCATCTGTACATTCTACTGTATCATTATTCCACATGAGAAATAAATCAAGCAATTACCAGTGGTTATTGAAATTGGGTGGAAGAATGCAAAATGGTCATAATTCTTCTTCTCCCTGTGTCCACATCCTCAGTAATGTGACTTTGCAGTTCCTCCCACTAAGAGGAGCATTCTGGCCAGGTGTGGTGGCTCATGCCTATAATCCTAGCAGTCTGGGAGGCCAAGGTGGGAGGATTTCTTGAGCTCAGGAGTTCAAGACCAGCCTGAGCCAAGAGTAAGACCCGGTCTCTACTTAAAATAGAAAAATTAGCCGGACTGCACTCCTGTAGTTCCTCAGTGGGAGGCAGAGGTAGGAGGATCACTTGAGCCCAGGAGTTTGAGGTTGCAGTGAGCTATGATGATGCCACTGCACTCTACCCACAGTGACAGAGTGACACTCTGTCTTAAAAAAAAAAAAAAAGAGGAGCATCCTTGCATCTGGACTGATCTTGTGACTTGCTATGGCTAATTAGAATAGCAGAAGGGATGTCTTGTCACTTCCAAGCCTAGGACTCAGGAAGTCCTGCCTACTACTGCTCTCTTTTTCTCCGAACCCTGCCATCACCATGTAAACAAGCCCAGACAGCCTGTTGGAGGATGAGAGACCACATGGAGCAGAGATCAGTTAGCTGGGGTCATTCACACCAGCCAGCCCCTGGCCAGCAACCCACCAGCTGATCAAGGGTACATGGAGGAGCCCAGAGAGATCAAAAGAACCATGCAGCTGAGCCCAGCCCAATTGCTGATTCACAGAATCAGAAACTAAGTAAGCACTTGTTGTTTTAAGGATGCTAAGTTTGGGGATACTTTTTTATGCAGCAGAAGTTAACTGATACACATTAGGTCATTCTTGTGACAACAATAGCAAAAATAGCTGATATTCATTGTGTTCCAAGTAACTTCTCTATGTGCTGTTTATTACTCATAACAATCCTTTTGGGTAAGTATTGTTATTGTTTTTATTTTTCAGATTAGGAAACTGAAGCTCAGAGAGGTTAATTGACTTTCCTGAGGTCACCGGCTAGTAAATGGGTATTCAACCTTAAGTCTGTCTGACTCTTCTTCCTATGGATCAAAGGACATCTCCAGTTACCTTAGCTAACTCCCTAAGGGGGAAGGTGCTGCAGAGCAAAGTCAAAATCACACTCACCTTTTTTCAGAGGAGGTGGATCGGCTCCGGGTGTACCTGGGAGAGGTCCTGGGGTTTGGAGATCGGGAGGAGTGACTGGAGGATCGGGTGCTGGCATAGGAGGAGCTACGGGAGCACTCTTTCATGGGGGAGCTCCGGGCTGTGGGTGAGACCAAACTGGACTTCTTCACTTCAGCACATTCCAGACACGGCGATTGGAATCCTCTGCAGGAGAGAGAACACCTGTTAGCACCGGACTGCTGGCTACTCTGGGGGCATCCTGAGCTAATACTCATCTCCCTATCTTTGCCTAGGCTGTAGTGTTCTCACAGAACCCTCCTTCCACCTTTTCACATCCTACTACCTCTGGAAAGACATCCCGGGTCACATATGTTAGAGGAGTAGAGATAGAAGAGACATTAAAAGTAAATGATGCAGTTCAGCATTTCCCCAAGTATGGGACACGTACCGTAGGGGCCACTTCAAAGTATTTTAGGAGGTCACTGGGCATGGGTATGATGCTAAATAACATCAAATCACATGGTGGGAGATGTGTTGCCTTTCTAATCTTTTCCCATCCTTCTGATTACATTAATGAGAAAGCCCCTGTTGGGTGCTAGTGGGTTTTTAACACCTCTCTAACACTTT
The DNA here is from genome assembly GCA_963574885.1 of Lepilemur ruficaudatus. Taxonomy (NCBI): domain Eukaryota; kingdom Metazoa; phylum Chordata; class Mammalia; order Primates; family Lepilemuridae; genus Lepilemur; species Lepilemur ruficaudatus. The sequence goes on from CAUYRT010004480.1 coordinate 26,010, forward strand.
ATAATCTCCCCGAGAGAGAAGACCTCAGACTCACAGCCTTGGGCACGAAACTGTAACTAACAAGAATTAAATACATTGTTGCATTTAGAAGGTAACTTCTATTTAGGACAAGTAATACTCATTTTCTATTTCAGATAGTACCATGTTTCCTTTAAGCTTACATCTATTTATCTATCTATCTATCATAAGTTTATTAAAGTAAATGAGAGTACCAGTAGTACATGGATACGGTAAAAATCAAGAAGATAACCTGTAGTTGGTTTAAGCTTGGGGAACTTTGGTGTAGCCTATTTTGCAGATGGAGGAATTGAGACCCACACGAGTGGAGGCTTATTCAGAATCACCCAAAGGACTAGGTCCTGTCTTCTGTATTTTCACCCTGCCTAGGGCCATGCTGGTCTTCTGTTAGGTTCTCAGTAAAGACGTGTTCATTTGGATTGGGCCAGGAGCCAAGGTCAAATCACATTAATATGGCTTTCAAGGGTCATTAAGACTGACTCCTGCTCTCCCCTCCAATCTCAGCTCCTGACATTTTCCTCTCTTGATTCTAGGCATAATAGACTACTTGTTCCCCCTGGCACATCCCTGTTCTCTCCCTTGTCTTCAGGCCTTAGAACGTTCTGGTTCTCTGCAACCCTCTCCTCTCCCTTCTTCATCTGGCAACTCCTACTCTGGCTTTAGTTTGACCTCACCTTTTCTGGAAAGCCTTCCTTGACACCTGCCCTTCAAACTCCAGAGTCTGGGGTAGGTGATCTCCAATGTGTACCATAGACCTGGCCCCTATATGGCTCACTTAGTGTTATAACTGTAGATTGTCTCTTCCTGACCCAGACATTGAGCTCCTTAGGGACAGGACGCATGTCTGTCTAGACACTGTATTCTAGCACCTAGCACAACGCTTGTACATATATCTTAGGTAATCAATAAGTAGCTGTGGTTTGAACATTTCGAACCTCTTCAGTGTCCTGGGCACTTCACAAGCATCATTTCGTTTAGTCTCCTCAAGAACCTTATGAGGCAGGCACTGCTATTATCTCCAATTTACAGAGAAGACTCAGAAGGGTTAGTTACCTGCTGAAGGCCACCCAGAGTCCCAAACCCTGATCTGTCCAGCTCCAAAGCCCACACTGCTGCCACCTTGCCAGCTCTCTGTCTTCAGTGTCTATGGGTCCCCTGATTTAGAACTGATATCTCTTCTACTCAGCCCACATTTATTGAGCTCTGTCCTCACAGCTGGCATGACACAAATAGCTATGGATTTCACCACCTTTTTTATTTCAAGGTGAAAGGCTGGGTCTAAATTATTTAATTTGGCTGTCCATGTAAATCAAATTAAGCAGGTAACTGTTAGATGTCTCTCAGGCTTGACTTCCAGTTCTGGAGATAAATCTGTATTTGAATCCTGGTGCTGTCACTTATTAACTGAGTTTGTCAACCACTCTGAGGCTCAGTTTCCCCATCAGTTACAAAAGGGTTGTAAGAGTACCTATCCCATGAAAGTTTTATAAGGAACTAAGGAAGATTATTTATGGAAAGCATTTGACATAGTACCTAGTCTGTGGTTAGGGCTCAATGAATATTAGCTGCTGTTATTGTAGTTGTTATTATAGCTAGTCTCGATTTTTCCTGCATAATAGCATTGCAGTATATCAGTAGACATGTGACCTCCTTCTCTCTTCTGGGAACTTCACTGCCTGTTCTTGGAGACATTGACATTTGCTCTGGCTCAGCTCTGGCTCCCAGCCAGGCTTGGGTGTGAGCTGAGGACAGGGATGTCCTGGGGAAGGACAGAGGCCAGGTCTGTGCATGGATGCCAAGCTGTTTGCCCAGGACTGAAGTGGGTAGGTACTGTGTTAGGGACAGAGGGTGCTCTGTCCTTGAAGAAGCTGTTAACTGCTTCAGTGCTAAAGCTTTGGTGATCTTTTGAAAATTTTGGCCACTTTGAACAAAGGCAGACTCCCACCCCCAGAAAGAAGAAAACTCCAGTGTTAGCATGGTGGAGTGCACCAGCAAAGCTTTCCAGCCCCCCTGCATCTGTGCCTCTGTGCCATCAATTATAACCTCCTGGGGGAAAAGACCATTACGTTTTTATATCCCCAGCACCAAGCTGAGTGTCTGGCATATACGAAGCGCATGATAACAAGTTGAGGGATAAATAACTAAATGAATGGTACAGATGAAGTGATCAGTAAATTTTAGTAGCTGTTACAGTGACAGTACCCTTAGTGATTAGCATTTTGGTGTGATTTCTTGAGCGAGAAAAGTAAGGGCATGATGAAGTAGAAGAATTACAACTGGCTCATAAGCTACTGTATGGAAGTGTTTTCTGCAGGAAAACTGCATCTAGCAAATGTGTTGAGATGGAGAAAATAATTGAGAAGTCTCAATGTTCTACGACAGGTTGATCTCCCTTTCCCTAAAATTGGACTGTGGTGTGTGTGTGTACACACACATATATAAAATAAACTTCATGTTTAGAGCAGTTTATGTTTCATGGCACAATTGAATGGAAAGTGTAGGTGGTGCCCATACATGTTCTGCCTCCAAGGACAACCTCCTCCCCTACCAAGAACCTCCCCCACCAGAGTGGTACATACGTTACAGTCGATGAACCTACACTGACACATCATTCTCACCAAAAGTCCATAAAGTTTACATTAGAGTTCACTCTTAGCATTGTACATTCTATGAGTTTGGACAAATGAATAATGACAATTATCCATGCTGTTGTATCATACAAAGTAGTTTCGCTGCCCTAAAAATCCTCTGTGTTCTTCCTGTTCAACCCTCCCTTCCACCAACCCCTGGCAACCACTAATCTTTTCACTGTCTCCATAGTTTTCCTTCCCAATGGTGGCATGTGACACATTCTGGCCAAGAGCACAGCATTCCCTGGGCCAGAATAATTGGTCCAGGGCTGGGTTAATGACCTAAGCTGAGCCAAGAAGAACCAATGAGCACCTGCCCTGGGATTTTGCTGAAATATTGGAGAAAGAAGCACTATTCTTCCATTGTCTGGCTCAACTGATAGATTGTTAGCTGCTTGTCATATTTGTCAATGCTTTGGGAGGGTCTGCTTGAGAATAAGCTCAGTAGAGCAGGGAGACTGGCTAAGCAATATAATGGGAAAAACATATTCCGAATGACATATTTTTGAGCCCCTGGATCCAGCTGTACCTGAAGCTAGTACCCCTGGATTAAAAACAAATAAAAACGTTAAGCTGGTTTGAGTTGAGTTTTCTCTCTTTTGCAAGTAAAAGACTGCTGGGAGGTGGGGTGCTAGGATAAGAGAGTGAGAAGGTTGAACTAAGGTGGGAACCCCCCTGACCCCCACCAGGTGCACTGACCTTGACTCTCTGCCCCTGCTGGTGGGGGAGAGATTCTCCAAAATGGCCCCCTTGTTCTGGGGGGAGGAGGTGGTGAAGGAGTTCCCTGAATCGGAGGTGTTGCCACTGTTGAGCTCCTGGCTCTTGCTTAGGCCTCCACTGGGGCTCCCCTTCTCCTGGCCCCGAGACCTGGCTGAGCTGGTTTGCATGGAGGGTGGCGAGGACGTGTCATTGCCTGAGTCGTACTCCTGGGAGCGTCCTCGGGAGGTGGTGAGCGGGCTGGCTGTTTTGGTAAAGAGGTCAGCAGCAGACCCCGACCCAGTGATCTGAAAGCAAAAAGACCCGTTGGACACTGCTGAGAGCTGGGCCCGTGGGCTGTGTCTAAATAACCAAGAAATGTTTACCGTCATGATGCACTGTAACGAAAGGAAAGAGAGAGAGAGGAGAAGAAAGAAGAGACGCCAAAAAACAAAAGCACAATTTCCTGAAAGAATACCACAGAAAGGAGATATTTTTTTTTTACCCCCTGCTAGGATAACTGGAAGATTTAGGTATCATGCAGAGAAAAAGCATGCGATCCAGATTAAACAAAAGAAAAGGGAAATTATACAAAATTTAATTTCTAATGAATTAAACAAAAGAGTCAACTCAATAGGAAGGGGGGTGTAAACACCCTTAACTCAACCTAAAACAATAATAAAAATAAAGGAAGGGGGAGGGGGAAAAGAAATGGGTCTATGGGCCTGGAAAAAATATATCTTAGAAATTAAAAAAAAAAGGAGATAAAGCCAAAATTTTAAACTTCAACCAAATCCTCAATTATTTGAACAAATTTTTTTTTTTTTTTTAAAAAGAAAAAGTTGCCTGAATAGAACCCTAAACAAATATCACATGGGGAAAAGAAATGAAATAAAGATGAGAGTTTTGGTTTTTTTGTTTTTTTCTTTTAAATATAAAGTCAAGGTCGCAAACTGACATTTTAGCAGTTTTCAACTAAAGGGGAAAAGAAAGAGGGGAGGACAAAAAAAACAAAACAAAAACGGAAGTCAAATAGTCTGACCGAAAACAAACGAAAAAAAAGGTCTCTACAGATATTTGTGTGTGTCCTTTTCCCCTTGTAGAAGGTAGCTAAGGCTCTCGAGTGGCTTCTAATAAATTCTCTCATGTCTTTGCGGATTATATCCACTTACCAAGCAAGAACTCCTCCTTTAGTAGGTAGGTAAGGTGTAAGAGAAAGGGAAGAGCGGGCAACGTGAGTCCATTGTTAGAGTCGCAAATGACAAGAAAAAACACACACCTTTCTGCACATCCTCAAACTTGGCCCTGAACTTTGAGTTTTGGGTTTGTTTTTTTTTTTAAGTGCTCTTGACAGGTGGGGCATCAATTCGGTTTGGTTTTCTCATTAAGGGGACCTACGCTAGTCAATCTAGCCAATCCCTTCATGCCCAAGTGGGAGCAGGAAACCCTCACTGAATATGCAAGTGGGAGCTGGAGTATTGCATCTACCTAGGGGACATGCGGGAGGGAGGATGTGCTTGCAACACAGGGTTTCGGAAGGGGGTTGGAGATTTGGCTTTGGGGTGATTGGGAATACAAAGGGGCTCCCAGAACCCTGTTTGGGGCTGATCTAGGACAGACGAAGGAGTGAGGGAGGTGATAGACAGCCCGTACTCAGGAGGGTAATTGCGTATTTAGAAGCATGATGGGTGGTTTTCTTTAAATGTTCAGACCAGTATCATGGCTGGCATGACACAGTGGCTTTGGTTCTGGCCCCAGCCAATAAACTGTGCTCCCCTGTGGGCAAGAGGGATCCCTGCCCTGCGTTGCCTCCAGCTATAACCATCTCTGCAGGGTGAGAAATTTCTGGGGCCAAGAGAGCACCCCCTGCAAACTACTCCCCTGCCCAGACTACTCTCTGGGTACCTGAGATCCCAGAATTCTGTGTTTAAATGGTCCCTGAGCCCCCTTTCAAGCTCTCTGTAAGTCTCATTCATGGATCTGTTCTGCAGGTAGACCATGCTTCAAGTATGCACACTCCTACGTCCAAGGGTGGCTATTTGGACAGAACTTGGATGTTCAGGCTGAAGTGTTCACATGCATGTGTGTGTGATGCCCATCATAGTACTGGATGGTGCCAGAGGCAGGAAGAGAAAGGGATGGTCCCAGGGCCAGACTGTCCCCACACTGCCATGCCATGGCCTGGCATTCTGAAGGATCCAAGATTCTAAATTTAAAATTGATATTCAGATCATTTTGAAGGTATGTTTGCCAAGATAGGAGAACATGTTTTATTTAAGTTTGCTGACATATTTATAAACACTTAGGCATCTAGTATGTGGGCCTTCTTGCATACTCTTGCCCTGGATTCTACAAATATTAGGGCAGCCTTCACCACCAAGAGCCTGCTTTTCTCCCCACTTTATCCTGTGCACCTTCAGCCTAAAGGAGGGGGACTTCTGTGCTTTCTTAAAGAACCATTTCTACCTTCTCAGCAATTAATCATGAAGGTGAGACACATAGACACCGGAACTGCGAGAATAGCAGAGATCACTCCAGCAGCTCAGGATGTCAGCTCCCGGGCTGGGCAGGCGGCACTTCCTTTGCGGATACTCAAGGGAGGCTTTGCACACAGGCAAGGTGATGGTCCAGACCAAGTACCAACCAATGCGGCTGCCACTTCACCTGCTTGGCAATCTGGCTAGCTTTGCTTGGGGAGAAGGGACCTCAAAATAAAGTTTCCCAGGTAGAGTTTTCTAGAGTGAGACTACTTTTAAAATATTGAAAAGGCCCTGTTCTCATTCAGGTCCTCCCATTGCCTTCCCCTTTGCAGTCTGGATGCCATGGCTTTCTTGCCTCTGGAGTTCAGTGGTCACACGTGTATTTCCACCATCTGTGTCAGGAATGAGAAAGCATCGTGCCAGGCAGCCAGACCCTGGGACCTGAGCTCTCAGGCTGGGGCTTGGTGCGTGGAATCTTTGCTCTAGAGGTGGTGAATGGCTGCTGGCCAGTGCATTACAGGTGAATCAGGCAAGCTCATCTTGGAGGGAACTGGGCTGGAAGATAACTCAAGGGCAGGGGCCTGTGGGTGCAATGATTCCCATTATCGTGTGACTTGCTACCTGGGGACATCCAGGCTGGGCCTTTCTCTCCCAGGTACTTGTTCCCAGTCTTGACTACTAATTTCTAGAGCATTTTTCCTAGTATATCATGGGTCCCATGGGCAAAGATTTCTCCACTGTGAGGCCCCTCAGGTCTAATGGATAAAGAAGGTGACCTTGTTGTGTTCACCTTCTCAACCTGACATCCTGAGCTCATGGGGATAATTCAGAGTGTCTCCACCTGGCTGTGACTTATCCACATATAACTTGTGTGGTTAGAACTGAAGAAATCTACAAGGCATCATGCTTTTCCATCAACAATATAAGACCAAAATAAAGGCACTGTTGAAATGTTCTCATTGGGTTGACCTTGGTACTTGAAAATACCAATCTCTCCTGTGTGTTTAAAAGTTTCCCCCACTTTTTTTGGATGAATCTGAACTCTTTGACATGGATTACAATGCCCTTTACAACCCAGCTTTTTATACTGTACAAGTAGCATCTCTTCTGCTCTCTTCCACACCATCCCCCTCTGGCCCCCACACCCTAAGCTGATCAATTTGAGTTTTCTTGGTTCTAGCATCCCATCTTGTTCTTCTAACCCCAGGCCATTTGAACATGCTACGTCCTCTGCCCAGAATATTCCTCCTCTTTCCTACTTCACACGGCTAAATTTATTCATCCTCCAGGTTTCCTACCACCTCCTCTAGAAAACCCTCTTGGATCCTCCAGACCACAATAGCACAATACTCTGTACTTCATGCATTCATTCAATCTTTTACTCATTCACTCACTCAAAAGTGAGCACCATCTGTGTTCCATAGCATTGTTACTCAGCAGGGTAGTTGCTTATCTTATTGCTTCTCTCTCCAGTCTGTGAGGGGATCTTGTTGAGGACAGGGCCATGACTGGTTCAGTGTTGCAGCCCAGAACCCACCAGCACCTGCCACAGGGTAGGTACCCAGTAAATCTTGTCTAGTGAACAGAGCTGCTCCGTGGTCCCTTGGAAGCCTCTGTGTGCCCATCCTGACATAATTTGTTGGTAGAGATGGCTGGGTAACCAGGCCCTGGTGGAGTCCAGCTGAGTGACTGACAGCTTTGAGAATTCAGTGTTTTTGTGGGAAGGAACTAGCCTCCATCATACATAGAAAAATTCTAGAAAACTAGGTGGACTCTTGGCTAAAGGTTGGGGTCTCAAGATCAGCTCAGGGCTGGGTGTGTGAGCTTGAGAGAACCTATAGAATCAAGTTTTTATTTTTATATTTATTGATATATAACAGGTACATATTTTTGGCGTACATGTGATATTTGGGTATGTTTCTGTAATGTGTAATGATCAAATCAGGGTAATTGGGATAATCCATCATTATGTCCACCACCTTAAACATTTATCTTTCCTTTATGCTGGGAACATTCCAATTATTCTAGCTATTTTGAAATACAGAATAGATTATTGTTGACCATAGTCACCCTGCTATGCTGTTAAATACTAGGTCTTAGAATCAAGTTTAAGGTGTAGACCCATGGCAGAGAGAAGGAATGGGCTCTGCTCTTTTTCTCCTTCCTCCCTTCTTCCTGATCCTCCTCAGACCCAGGGCCCGGAGAGAAAGCACATTGTCTGCCGATTCTCAACAGCATAAGCTCCAGGCTTCAGGTGAGAAGTTCCAGACCTGCAAAGCCTTCCAGATGGGACAAGCTGGGTTGGGTTTCCTTACTTCCTTTTCCACTCTCTGCTACTCTGGGAGGTCAAGTTAAAAGACGGACTGAGTGTGCCCATTGCATGCAGCAAGGCTGCGAGACTACACAATGACTGTGTTCAGATTACGAAAAAGGTGCTCCTTAAGGGTCAGGAATTAAAAAATAGCACCCCTCTGGCCAAGACAAGTTAGAAAAGAGATAGTACCCCTTTCTCTTGGCTTCATGTCAGTATCCAGGGCATGAGGAATGGAGGATAGGTGGGGTTTGATCTCTCACTTTCTCTCCAGGCTGGTCACCCTTGGATAGGGCACAGTCAGCATCACATAATGTCCCTAGAAGGTACTGATCACAAAAAATCTTCTCACTCTATTTGGCCTGCTTAGAGGATTACTCTGATGGAGGGAAGGTGGTAACCTGAAAACATTCATTCCTGCTTCTTTGCAGCTAAACTGTTTGCTTTCATCTTTACAAGTCTTGATGGGCTCTGTTTATCCTTCCAGGTGGTAGGAGCCTTTTCATAAACTAATCATTAGAGATGTCTGGACAGCTTGATGGCCTTCTAAACCCCAGACACCACCTTCTCCAGAGCTCTCCACTCCCTCCACACACAGAAGAGGGGAGATGCCATTGAGGGGAACAAAGGCAGAATGGTTGTGTATTGGGAGGTGATGGTTGTGATCGTGCAAAGGAGACTTCGAGTCATGAAGGTAGTGATGGGTCCACAATGGAGGCCTCAGCCCTCCCTGTCCCTGGACACCTCCTTCCCTCTGGCGCAAGATGCAAACAGCTGCCTACTTGACACTGACATGACAGGATGGCTCTCCATTGCTCCTGTCTGTCTCCTTATTTAGATAATAGGCCTCTCGAAATTCATCTCTGAAGAGCTCTTCTTCATGCATTGGGAATTCCTGTCTGCACACAACTGCTCTCTGCCCTTGTACTATTTGTTGTCTGGGAAATGGTTCCCGAGACATTCGCCAACCCAGACCCTCCGTCGCCCAGTAATAATGCCCTTTTGGTACCCAGGACCCAGTTTTAAGATCTGGAACCCTCACACCAGGGTTCTATTCTTCAGTCCAATCTTACTCCTTCCTCCATCTCCCCCTCACCCTCCCTGCCATGTCTTCACAAAGGCCAACCTTTGGGGCCCAGCATGAACATTCAACCTCTGTAAGATCTACTTAGTTACCAAGTGAAATAACACCTGTCTAATCTGGATTCCCAGAAATTGAGATGGGAATTTGAGGGCTAATAGTTTATTTGAGAGGGGAAGGTGCCCCTGTAGGAGCGTGGGGAAATGACATGGGGGAGAGAGGAAGACGATGCTGGATGCATCATCAAACCAGCTACCATGGTGGGCAGCTGGTGCTCATTCCCCTGGGGACACCCTGGGAGCCAGAGTAGAACTTGTACCCCTGAGTTAATCCCAACCAAGGGGCGAGGGAGCTGGGGTATTTATACACCAGTCGCCCACCACTTGTGGGTTGAAGGCAAAGTGGGCTCTGGCAGCCAGAGAATCCCATCTGGGAGCCCTGGAGTGGGGAGGCTGAGGAAATATATAAGGACAGCATCTGCTTCAACATCTCAAATCAGCATTGGAAAACTGGCTAAGCCAAGTCACGCTTTGTTTCAGATATGCTTTCTTTAGCCCACTTCGTATGTTTCAAAATAAATTTGAATTAACGGCCAACACTGGTAGAACGGAGAGGTTGCACGTAACAACCTCATTTCCAGTTTCTGTTGAAAAATAAGATCTGGCAACATTAGGCCCACATTCCTCCCTGGCAATCAGTGGCTTGAGGGCTATTGCAGCTGCCCCTTTGAAGTGGGGCATTAGCACTCCTGGCCCCGAACCCCATGAGGTCACTGTTACCCTTATCTTTTAGCTGCCTGGCTCCTGAGACATCTGAGTTTGAGACCCTCTATTCTGAAAGTTTATTGCTACTCTGAGCCATCAATAAGCAACAGAAACACAATACACCTTGTATGTTTCATCTCTTCCTTCCGGAACTAGGAAGTAGACTGCTCCCTCTTGTCCGTCTCGGCCCTTTAAATCGCTGTTGGACTTTCGTCAGTAAAAGGAACCAGCAGACCAGATCCATTAAATCATATCCAGACCCCAGAGCGATTACAAGCTCTTCTCTTCTGGGTCGGGACTGTCAATCTCAAATTTTTTTTTTTTTTAAGACAAACTGCTTTTCACACACTCATTGCTATTTCGGGAAAGTGAACAAATATTTCTCCTTTATTCCCTCATCCCCCTCCAGTACCAAGCTCCCGTGTGTGTATGTTTTTTTTTGGAACTCCAAAGCTTGCCTTATTTCCTTCTTCCTTAATATACTCAGCGTTACCACTTGGGTTTTTCTAATAAGTAATTAAATCCCCCCAACACGAACTCCAGTTCCCTGGCATTTCACTGGGAGTGTCTCTCAGCCCTCCAGGGAAGCTGGCACTGGTATTTATTGTTTTTGTTTCAAATCATTATTTAATCAAGAACGGGGGAAAAAAGGCAACCTCTCACTTACACTTCAAAATTTAATTTCAGCTGAATTCGGAGATCAAGAGGCAGCACGGCCTAATAGGTTACAAAAATACAATCAAGAAGAGAATTCCAATTAAACTGAACAAGTCCATTTACTGAGCTTCAAATGGCCCCATGGAGAGCGATGGCTATAAATTTTTTTTTTCCTTCCCTGCCATATGGGGGCCTGGAAATTCTCATGTGAGTATAGAGCTATATAGCAGAGCTTTTAGCTAGAGGGTTCTGGTTAATTCCTTAAAAAAAAAAATCCTTTTGTTTCACCAAGACACTGAGGTTATTTTCCTTGCTGTTGTTCATCTTAGTGCTCTAATTAAGTAGGCAGCAAAAGAATGGATTCATTGACCTGTTGGGAGTTCATTGGGGAGGTGGGGAGGTGCAGAAAGAGGGTAGGGGTCTCCTGGGGATTGTGGGAGGATGACAAAGTCCTTTGGGGCTGGGGTGATCCCGCAGGGCTGGGCGCTGCATCAAACCTAAGGCAGGGAGAGGCGGTCCAGCTTCCCTGTTCTTTCCCCTCAGCAGGAGCCGGAAGGGGATGATGGCTTCAGCCTCACCCTATCTTTGAAGCCTATCTTGAGGGTCCCCTGCCCGCTGCTCTCGGAAATCTCCACATAGACCCAGGAGGACCAATTTTTTCACCAGCCCAAATTGAAACGAGAGCAATAAGTTCAATGTAATGAGTTTTTCATCCTGCTAAATGCATTCGATTTAATGACTCATCCTTTCTTCCAAGGTCACGTCCTTTCTACCTCTTCTGGTTGGTAAAATGTCCCTTCAGTGGTAGAAAATGGTGGTTTTCTTTTTTCTGTCCTTCCTTAGCAGAAGTAAAAGTTGACAATGCTATGTCATCTCCCATTGAAACAACAACAACAACAACAACAACAAAAACTGGCCCTGAAAATCCCCAAGTCTCATCCCACGCTCCTGCACTTTGGTTCCGCTCTTCTCTCAGCTGCACTGGATGTTTGATGTTGGATGTTGAGTTTCCCAGCTGGGCAAGAGCTCGAAGGCTTTGCAGAATGTGCAAGAGCCTGAATTGGGGTCTGAAGGCCTGAGCCATCCATGGACTGTCTCTCAGCCTCATTTTCTCTGTCT
>CAUYRT010004485.1:0-13443 GCA_963574885.1 Lepilemur ruficaudatus
TCCAAAAGCCCCCGGCCCGCCTCAAATAGTATAAAAGCCCTCACCCATTCCTCAGGACCGTGAACCTCACCCGGCCGCCCTCAATAAAGCCGCATTGTTTGGCCCGACTCTGTCTCTCACCTTCTTTCTGCCGTCGCCAACTTTACAGCTGAGAGCTAGGTTGATACCACGGTACCTAGCCGGGGAAACACAGTGAGACTCTGTCTCAAAAAAAAAGGGGGGGGGGAAGCCTTACAGAAAAAAAAGTGGGGTAGGGTGAATGGCTACATCCTTGTGGGGCCCAGGAAATCTACACTTTACTTAAGACAAGGCGTATGTTAGAAAAAGGGAGTGAAGGAAGCATCTCGCCAACACAGATAGCAGGGTTTGCAATAAAGAAAGAGTTTTTTGCTTGTCTGTTTGTTTGTTTTTGAGACAGTCTTGCCCTGTCGCCTGGGCTAGAGTGCTGTGGCATCAGCTTAGCTCACAGCAACCTCAAACTCCTGGGCTCAAGCAATCCTCCTGCCTCAGCCTCTGGAGTAGCTGGGACTACAGGTGCGTGCATGACGCCTGGCTAATTTTTCTATTTTTAGTAGAGACGGGGTCTTGCTTTTGCTCAGGCTAGCCTCAAACTCCCGAGCCCAAGCTTCCCAGAGTGCTAGGAGTATAGGTGTGAGCCACCGCTCCTGGCTAAGAAAGAGTTCAAGACTACAAGGCACCGAGTGAGAAGTAATTTCTCAAATTCATCCCCCCAGTGATTGGGGCCTAGGGTTTTTAGAGGTGGTTTGGTGGACAAAGGGCTAGGGAATTGGGTCTGCTGATTGGCTGGGGATGAACTCATAGGGTTGGGAACCAGAAATTGTCTTCTTGTGCTGAGACAGTTCTGGGTAGAGAGGGTCACAGGACCTAGGATAGCAGTGAGCTATGATGATGCCACTGCACTCTAGACCTGAGCGACAGAGCAAGACCCTGTCTCAAAAGAAAAAAAATCATCTAACAAAAACCTGAAACAACCCAAATGTCAACCAATGGAAAAATGAAAAAATAAACTGTGACATGGTCATACAATGAAATACTGCCACACACAACAAAGATGAACGCCACAGACATTATGCTAGGAGGAAGAGGCCACGCAACAGAATCCATAGCATGTAACTCCAGTTATGGGAACTGCAGAAGCGTGCAAAACCGATCTGCGCTGCCTTCGCGGGTATTGATTGCGGGAGAGCATGAGGGACCCTTCTGCAATGCTAGAAATCCCCTGCACATTGATCTGGTGGGGGTTTCACAGGTGTGCACGTGCAGGAAAGTTCACTGACACGTGGCGCTTCGCAGCACGCATGTAACACCTCGATTTAAAACAAGATTTTAAATCAAACCCTTAAAAATTAAAAAACAATAGCTTAGGTACTAGTTCTGTGGTTGCTGTTTTGTTTGTTGGTTTGCTCTCAGTGACGCAGGGCTCTCCGCCACGCGTGTGATTCGGTGATTCCGGAACAGGGCATGGGGCTCCTGAGAAACAGAGACTCAAGTTATCTTTCACAGTTTGTTTCTAGCTCGTCTGCACTGTGTGCAGAAAACGTACTTGAGATTTCAAACCCCTGGAATGCGTTCATGTCCCCGGCCCCACACAGGACCGATTTTGCAGGTGCTCCACGTGTGCTTGAGAAGAAGGTACATCCTGCGGTTGCTTAAATCCTCAGCGCTGTTCTGACTACCTTCTCTGTGTGTTCTGTAAACTACTGAAGGACTGTGCCAAAATGTCCCACTATGGATTGGGAGAAAACATAAATGAACCTAATTGCAAACATATGCACACACAAGGTAACTGCCGTGTGGCCTATTTCTCATCATAATTCCATCCCATTTTGCTTTATGTGGTTTTCAGAGCCAGGTTGTGAGACGCACGCAAATTTAGAATTTTTGTAACTTCCTGGTAAATACTGAACCTTTCATGTTAACTAATTTTCCTCTATATTTTAAAGGTTTTGGTTTTGGTTTTGAGATGGGGTGCGGCTGCGTGGCCCGGGCTGTCCATGCAGGAGCAATGCACTTCACAGCATACGTGTGACACCTCAATTAAAAAGGGGGCTATTCACAGGCGGGATCATGGCACACTGCAGCCTCCAACTCCTAGCCTCAAGCTGTCCTCCCCCCGCAGCCTCCCCAGTATTAAAGGTTTTTTTAAAATTAATTAATTTGTTTATTTTGCTTTAAATTGCTGTTGGCCTGACTTTAGTATAGATGCTCCTGCTTTCCTTCAGTTAGTGCCTGTGTGGCGTATCTTTTCCCATCCTTTTACTTTCAACCTTTCTATATCCTTGCGCTTTAAACATGTTGTTTGTAAATAGAAAAGAATTTGATTTTCTTTGTTTTTCATTAGGACATACTTCACCTTTAACTAGTGCACTTTTACTTTTATTTTGAGATAACATCTTGCAAAGCTACGATATGATATCACAATCAGGATACTGACGTAGAGACGGTCTCTTGATCTGTTAGAGTTCCTGGTTTTAGCAGATTGGTGTTTGTGCGTCTGTGTGCGTGTTTACTTCTGTGTGATTTTATCACCCGTGTAGGCTCACGTGCCCATCACAGCCAAGACCTGAGCAGCTTTGTCACCACAAGGATCCCTGAGGTTACCACACCCACCTCCCTCCCCCTTCCCCCTCTTGTCCTTAATCTCTGGCAACCACTAATCTGCTCTCCATTTTTATAATTTTGTCATTTCAAGACTGTTATATAAATGAAATCAAATGTATGTAACCTTTTCGGATTGGTGCTTTTTTTTTGTTTTAACCCAGCGTAATTCTCCAGAGATTCATCTAGTTCGTTGCCTATGTCCATAGTTTGTTCCTTTTTTTTTTTTTTTTTGAGATAGAGTCTCACTCTGTTGCTGGGGCTAGAGTGCCGTGGCATCAGCCTAGCTCACAGCAACCTCAAACTCCTGGGCTCCTCCTGCCTCAGCCTCCAGAGTTGCTGGGACTACAGGGATGCGCCACCATGCCCGGCTGATTTTTTATATATATACTTTTAGTTGTCCAGCTAATTTCTTTCTATTTTTTTAGTAGAGGCGGGGTCTCGCTCTTGCTCAGGCCGGTCTTGAACTCCTGAGCTCAAACTTCCACACGCCGTGGCCTCCCAGCGTGCTAGGATTACAGGCGTGAGCCACCTCGCCCGGCCCATAGTTTGTTCCTTTGTCACTGAGCAGAAGTTCACGGCGTGGACTGTTTCGCCGCTCACTCATTGAAGGAATTCTGAGTTATTTCTACTTTTGGTCTATTAAGAATAAAACTATGAACATTCACATATAGATTTTTTTTGTGTGAACATGTTTCTATTTCTTTGGGATAAATGCCCAAGGGTGCAATTGCTGGGTCGCATGGTAATTTGCATGTGCAGTTTTACAAAGAACTGCCAAACCGTTTAACACAGTGATCGTACCCATTTACATCCCCACCGGCAGTGCATAAACCACCCAACTGCTTTGAGTCCTTGCCTGCATTTGGTGTGGCCATGATTTTTTTAGCCATTTTGATAGGTATGTAGTAATATCTCACTGTGGCTTTACTTTGCACTTCCTTGGAGGCTAACGCAATGGAACAAGTGCTTATCCGGCATCTGTATGTCATCTTCAGTGGCATGTCTGTTCATGTCTTTTACCAATTTTCAAATAGAATCATTTGAGCTTTTTTTGTACTGTAGAGTTTTGAAAGTTCTTCACATACTCTATTAACAGACACTTCATTGCATACACAGTTTGCTAATATTAATATTTTCTCCCACTTGTAATGTGTCTTTTCATCCTATTAACAGTGCGTTTTGCAGAGCAAACGTTTTTATTTTTGTGAGGTGAAATGTATCCATTTTTCCTTTTAGGGATCATGCTTCTAGCATTAGGTCTAAGAATTCTTTGCCTAGCCCTAGATCCATTTTCCCCTTAAACTTATATAATTTTACATTTCACATTTAAGTCCATACTCCACTTTCAGTTAATTTTGTATAAGATGTGAGGGTTAGCTTGACATTTTTTTTTTTTTTTGCCTATGAAATTCTAATTGCTCCAGCACCTTCTATCGAAAAGGTTATTTTTTCTCCATTGAATTGTTTTTGCATCTTTGTAAAAAATCAAAGGAAATTCTGACACATGCTACCGCATAGATGAACCTTGAAGATATTGTGCTATGTAAGTAAAATGACCAGTGAGAAGAAGAAAAATACCACACGATTCTACTTACGTGATGTACTTAGGAGTAGTCAGAATCATCAAGGCAGGAAGCAGAATGGTGGTTGCCGGGGCTTAGGGGAAGGGGCTGGGGAGTTAGTGTGTTTAATGGTATAGAGTTTTGATTCTAAAAGATAAAAAGAGTTCTGGAGATGGTGGTGATGGCTGCACAACACTATGAATATATTTGATACTACTAAACTATACACTTGAAAATGGTTAAGATGGTAAATTTTATGTCATATGGATTTGACCACAAGTTTTAAAAGTTTACGGCCAGTCGTGGTGGCTCACGCCTATAATTCCAGCACTCTGGGAGGCCAAGGTGGGAGGATCGTTTGAGGTCAGTTGTTCAAGACTAGCCTGAGCAAGAGCGAGACGCATCTCTACTAAAAATAGAAAAAATTAGCTGGGCGTGGTGGCACACGCCTGTACTCCCAGTTACTCGGGAGGCTGAGGCAGGAGGAATGTGCACCGCTGGTCTGCCAGCCACACCAAGTTCACAGTCAGGAATCAGGGGCCATCAAAGGAAAGGCTCCAGTTTGAAGGATGTGCCTTTATCCCAAGCGCTGACGAACACCCTGCCAAGCAAACTCAGGGAAGACCGCAAACCTCGACTTCAGAAACCAGACCCTGGGAAACAGCTCCTTAAGCCACAGCCTCATAAACCACTCACCTTCTGTCCTGTGCTGACACTTGATGGTGTCCATGTGGTCCCGAGGTTCCAACTCTGTATTATTTATCTCTTGCTTAACTCAGCAGCTTCAAACAGCAAGCGTTCATCATCGTCATGTCTGAGTCAGAAGTTCGGGAGTGGCTCTGCTGGGTGGTTCTTGCTGGCATCTCTCACAAGGTTGCCATTGAGAGTGGCTGGGCTGCAGTCTTGCAGGCTTGCCCGGGCTGGGAGGATCCACTTCCAAGACAACGCACTCACATGGGTGGTGACAGAGTGCTGGCTTTGGCAAGAAGCCTCAGTTCCTTCCCTCTGGGACCTCTCCACAGGGCTGCTTGAGCATCCTCATGACATGGCGGCTGGCGTCCCCAGAGCATGAGACCCCAGAGAGCAGGATGGACGCCACACGCCCTTTCTGTCTTGGCAGTCACGGGCCACCACTGCCGCTCACTGAGTCTGGCCCACACTCAAGATGTAGGGAATTAGGCTTCACATTTTGAAGGAGAAATTGTCAAAGGATTTGTGGGCATCTTCTGAACCTACCACAGTCTCTTTCAGCTGAAGGTGCAGTACTCAAGTCCAAGAGGTAGGCATCTGTGGGCTCACGTGACCTAACCAGGGAAGGGAAGGTATGGAGCTTGACTCTCAGGGGCTAGAGCCAGGGACCTAAATTCTCATTCTCTCTCTCTCTCTCACAAACACACACACATACATACACACACACACACACACACACACACACCCCTGCTTTTCTTGGTACGTGAGCTCCCTTGGCTATAACCAACACCATAATCGGCTCTGAATTCACATTCTCACAGCCTCTTGACCAGAATAGAAATTCCAGTCCCAGAGGGGCTCCTGGCTCCTGGGATGGGTCAGGGAAGGACTGGGCTCATGTGCTCTTGGACCAACCACTGTGGCTGAGGCTGAGGTGCTGTGAGTGGCTGGGCTGGGGTCACATGCCAATCCCCATCCCTGTGTCTGGAGCACAGGGCCTAGTACCAGCAGGGGACTCTGGGGACAGCACGGTAGAGAAAGAGAGCGGGGTGGCCATCCCAGCTGTGAGTACAACGGTTGCCTTGGTTGGATTTATGAGCCAAAGGTCAAAGCTGCCCTATTTTTGGAACAGCAGGAAAAAGCAACTGCTTCAAACTCTCAAAACGCTGACTTTCCACAGGACTGGCCCAGTTGGTAGATCTCTTTGAAGACTTAGGTGTACTGAGCCTGCACCTATGCGAGGCCACTGTCTTCTCATCGTAGACACACTTTTAAACCAGAATCCAGCCGTGGACACAGGTAGGTGGGCCACAGCCTTCACTGTGTTTCCTCCCTGCACACCTGCTCTTAAGAACCAGGCTCCTGACACTGAGTTTAGAGGGAAGCAAACAAAACGCAGGACTGCACGATCCAGGGCGACTTTCCTGACCTCGTTTGTAGCAGAAAGTCCCATCAGGAAACACAAAGTTTCCTCTCTCACCTTGTCCAAAGTCTTCCAACGGGAAGGGTTAGAGTTCAATTGCGGTTTCATTGACAAAAACAACTCCCAGAAAACCACTGTCAAGTGGGGATCTTAAGACCTGCCAAGCGTCTGGCCCGTAGGAGGAGCTCGGTCAACAGCATGACACTTTGTGACAGCCCCAGCAGTTGGAAGAAGAAACAGGCCCAGGGAGGGTCGCCCACTGATCCGAGGCCACGCATCTGGGAAAGGGCAGCATGAGCTTCAACATCTGGTTGCAGGGTCCCTGACCAGAGCTGGGAAGAGTCCTCAGGCCAGAGGAGAGGGGGTGGGGAATGGAATCCACCAAGCCAAGCTGGAGCCACCTGAGACCTTGACCAAGCGGGGAACAAGTAGCGTGGACAGAGGCGAGGCTGGGAGGGATGGAGGCCCGAGGGCTGAGACCTGATCCCAAGCAAGGCCTGGAAGCCTCACCAGGTTCCCCCTGAGGTCTGGAGTCACTGCCCACCCTGCTCCTCCTCCTCCCTCGTGGGTACTCCAGACCCCTCAGTCCTGGGGAGCTGCCACCGAAAGGCAAAGCCTCAGGTGCACTGACACTTGACCCCATGGTCTTTCCCTTCTGCCCCATCCTGAACGGCAGCTGGCCAAGGACCAGGAGTTCCTGCTGAGACCGGCATGTCCCACCTCTGGGCTAGGGTGCCAAGCCAGTCGCTAGTCTTTAAACTGTGAACTAAATAAAATATTCAGCCTCCAGCTGACTGAATGGACCCCCTCTTGGCCAAGGGGACCGCAGAAATACCCTAAAGCTGCATTGCTGGCCATGAGAACAGAGGTCAGACACGCCTCGTCATGCCTCCTACCTTCTTAGAGAGGTTCACTGTGACTCATTACCAGGCCTGAGGCCACGCAAGGCAAAGCTTAAACCACACCTGCAGGTCCTCAATTTACTTAACAAATCACTTGAGTGTATGTCCGGTATGTGTCCAGTGGCTTGTCTCTGATTGACAGACTTCCTTATCTTAAAGCATTCCAAGCCTGCAGACAAAGCTCCATTTCTTTAGCCAATTAGAAATGAAAGAATCTCCAAACCTGCCTATAACCTGTAATGCCCCGCTTACAGATGCCTGCCTTTTCAGGCCAAACCAATGCATGCCTTCCATGGATTGATGACTTTTCATGTAATTCCTGTCTCCCTGAAATGTATAAAGCCAGACTGTGACCCAGCCACGGCGAGACCACTTGCTCCAGGCTCCGGGCCATTGTTGCACGTACTCAGCTTGGAGTAAACCTGTTTAGTTTTCAGACTTCGGCTTCTTTTCGGTTGACAAAATGTTCCCACCTTCAAACCAAACTCAGTCCCACTCCTACCCCCACCCTAAAGGCTCAGCTAAAGCCCAGCCTTTCTCTTGGGGGTCCTGCCCCTAGGTAATCGGGGGAGTGACCAGCATGCCCAGCCCCCGAAGTCACTCTGTACCAGAATATAAAGGACATGAAACATAATAGCTCGAGCCCCACCCACGGCAGCGTTGATTCAAGCACAGGCTCTGGAGCCAGAGAGCCTTGATTCAAATCTTGACTCAGCCTCCTTCCAGCTGTGTGACCTTGGGCAGGCTACCTTACCTCTCTGTGCTTCTGTTTCCTCATCTTGAAAATGGGGATAATCGTAGCTCCTACCAGGTGGATTCTTGGTGAGGACTAAATGAGCTACTACATGTGAAGTGCTTGGGGCAATGCCTGGATGAAGCTCAGCCCCTCCCTTGAATATGCTGCCAGGGAGTCCCAGCCACATGTCCTGGGTGTCACCTTTCACCTCTCTAGCTCCAGGGGCTCCCAGCGTCTCCCCAGCCTAGCCATCTGGTCACTCCCACATCTTGTACACCAGCTCATGCCAGTCCCCAGTCACCCAAACAGGGGTCCAGCCACTCCCCAGAGTCCCTGTTCCTGGCCCCAGGGAGCCTCTTCACCCACACTCTTGAGGTCTCAGAGCCACACCGTGAAAATGCCCAGCCCAGCCGCCCTGAAGAATGAGAGAGTGGTTGGCTACAGGGAGCTTTGAAAAGAGCAGCCTTTCTCCTCCTGCTGCCCTGGGATGTGCAGGATGTCTGAGCAGCCATTGGGCCTGCCCTGTGGCCTCCATGGCCACTGTCTGCACAGTGACCCACTGTGGCCTAGGAGTCCAACACCACCCATGACAGTGGCCAGCAGGCTGCCTGCCCCCCATGCACCAGGGCAGCCCAGGCACACTCCAAGCCCTCCCCAGTGCTCGGGGACAAGGCACACAGTGCACAGAGGAGACTCGCAGGCTCATAGGCCATGGCTGCAGGCCCTTGGCCGTTTCCAGAAGTGTCCCCAGTGCAGGGTTCTGAGACCTGCAGAGCAGCAGACCCTCAGGCTGCAGTCTGCCTTCCAGGCAGTGGGTATCTCAGTCAAGCCCAGGTTCCTTTGAGGGGCAGCTGAGCCCCCAGCCTGGGAGTGTGGAGCCCAGAACGTCATCTTGGCCCAACTACCAAGTTTCTCAGTGAACCTGGGAAGTCTATTCCCCTCTCTGGGCCTCGGTTTCCCTATTGTAAGGTGTTGAGTTCAACAGTGCCCAAGGCCTCCTGAGCAGTCATAGGCTGATTCCTAAAAGTCTTCTTCCTATCAACTTTCCTGCTCAAAAGCCTGCAGTGGCTCCCCAGTCCCCTGGGAATCGGCCCCTTTGGTCAGTAAGGCCTCTGCCACGGACACCAGCGCCCCTGCCCACACAACCCCCCAAGGGATCTCTGCCAGCCTCCGGCTCCTGACCATGTCCAGGTCATGCTGCCCATGAGGCTGTCCTCCTCCTCTCTCTGGCCCCCCAACACCCTCCCATCCTCTTGCGAAAAAGCCTGGGACTCACTCGGCCCAGGTTTGAATTCCAGCTCTGCCATTTAGGACCTGTGTGGCCTTGGACGAGTCAGCTCACCTGTCCCAGCTTTGGCTTCATCCCAGAGGGGATTAGATGAGCTAACGGTCTAAGTCTCCAGTGTGGGGCCAGCACCTATCTGGCCTGTGAGCTCAGATAGGTTTCTGATGGGGACACTCTTGTAAAACACCACGGGGTTGATGAGAGAGAGGAAGGGGAGGGAGAGGCAGCAGCAGGTGGGCCAGAGTCAGCTCTGGCTGGTGCAGAGAATGGGGAGTCAGCTACTTCCCCTGGGGCAGAGGACACAGAAATGAACCAGACCCGATCCCTGTCCTCAGGGGAGGACTTTAAGGTTCACTGGAGATCAGAGAGTAAGCCAGGCCCCCAGGGGCACCCGAGCCACTGCAGGAGGGAGGGTTGGGGAGGGAGGTTTGGGCTGAGGGGCTCCCAGGGGCCAAGGCGGGAGGGCGTCACTGGGTGTGTCTGGAGAGCTGAGAGGCAGTGTAAGGGTAAACAGGACAGCGACGGGTGGGGAATATTCAGGAGAGCCACATAGGATGGGCAGGGGGTGGTCTTCACCCTGAGGACAGCAGGTCTGCACAGGGAGTGATGGACATTCTAGAATTTTATGACCCCAGATTACCTAACAGCTGGCAAGAGGTGCCAGGCAGGCCCAGGGACCACGGCAGGAAGTGGCCACAGCAATTCAGGAAGGAGAGGATGGGGGCCCTTGGGGTGGGGTGAGGCCCACTCACACTGACAGAGGCTCCCTGCAACTGCGGGGACCCTTGGCGCCCTCAGTCCCCGAGCAGCAGGAAGCCGCCCAGAGCTCCCGGCCACCTTTGGCCCCCACGTGGGCCCTTCTAGCCACCTGCTGCTCGGGCTGGTGTCTGTGACCTGGGGTAACAGGGAATGTTGACACACGCGTGTGGCTCCTGAGTGTGCGCGGACAATGGAGCTCACACACGCCAGCAGCTACTGCCTATTTGGCTCACGGCTGTCTTTTTCATGGATTGAGACCTCCCAGTTGCCATAATGGAAACATCCTGCGAGGTGAACCCTGCCCACGAGCAGTCCCCTGGGTGGATCCTGCAGGTTTAGCGCCTTTAACTCCTCTGTGTCTCGTGACCACTCTGGGGCCCGACGCCGCTGCAGGGCCTGATGTCCAGCCTCAGACTCGCCCGGCACGAGGCAGAGGGTCCCCTGTGCCCACCCCTCAGTGACCACAGCACAGATCTCCTCTCACAATTTGTATTGGTTGCCAAGGACAGCCCCTCTCCCGGGTGGGGGGGGAGGCCAGGTGGGTTCATATCTTGCAGCCACCAAAGATGGGGCGGTTCACGTGCTCAGGGGAAGCCAGGAAAGCCTTGAGTTTGGGCCGGGCGCTGAGACGCGCCACATAGGCCGACAGCAGGGGGAAGGTGTCCAGACAGCCCGGCACCAGCACCTGGTGGGCCAGCAGCAAGTCCAGCAGGTTGTAGTTGGCGAAGGAGATCTGCAGGGCGGGGGGCGAGAGGGGCTCAGCCAGGGCAGGAGTCTTTGGGAGCGAGAACACTGGCCGCTGCCTGGCTCTGCCTCTCCTCTCGTGAACTGGCCCACCCTGGGCCTCAGTTTGCCCTTCTGAGAAATGGACCTACAGTGGGCTGGGAGGGGCTCACCTGGTCACCCACGATGAAGGCCTGGCCCCACTGGTTCTGGGCCAGCAGGGTCTCGAAAGGCTTCAGGTGTCCAGGCAGCTCCTGAACATACTGGGCTTTGCCCTCCTCCTGTGAACGGGAGTGATCCAGCTGGGGGCGTGCAGCAAAGCTGACCAGGGTGACTTCCTGTCCCCGATCACCCTGTCCCAGAGCACCAGCCCTCACTCACATAGTTATGGTGGATGAGGTGGCCACAGCGCTTGCGATGGTCTTCTACCCCATCGTTGACCATGTCCACCAGCGCCGCCTCCCGCTGGTCTTTGCCATAGAGCCCTGGGTCAACAGCCAGGCAGCCTGCTCAGGTTCTGTCCTCTCCCCCAAAAGCCCGCAAGCCTCAGGCCTGGGCCACCAGGACCCCGCTCCAATCCCTTGCTTTGGAGGGCCTTCTCTGCCCACCTCTGCTGCTCCCATCTGCATGGCATGAGGAGTCTGCAGGCTCACACTTGCCTTCTGGGTCCCTGGCTCTTGGGCATTCCCTGCCCAGATGGCACCAACCTCACATCTGCCCCCCAGAGGGAGAACCAAGCCTCTGATGTGTGCCTCCCTAGGCCCAGGGCGGCTATTTGTGGGGCCCTGGACCGGATTCAGGAGGGAGGGCTGCACTGCAGGACACCATCAGGGCAGGAAGAGGTAACAGACCCAGTGGAGGGCCTCTGTCCTCACCCTTGGGTCCACAGAAGTTGGGGTAGGCTGGGCCTGGACTGCTCCCACTGCTCCTCTGCCCCCTTTCCTGGTTGCCATGTCCTCTGGAACCCTGGGCTTTCCTGGACCCCATGAGCTGGCCAAAAGGAGACAGCATGTCCCTGAGCCATGTTCCTGTCACTCCTGAAACATAGCCACAGGCCTGTTCACTGTGAGCATGGGTTTTCTAGATTCAGATGTGGCCAGACTGAGAAGAAATGGGCAGGGAGGTCTACTTGGAAGCCCCTGGGCCTGCCTGAAGTGGCCTCTGGTCTACAGCAAAGCAACCATGGGGGTTGGTGGCCTCCTCTGAACTGTTGTCCAGGAAATGGGTACAGCAACCCCGCCTGGTGCTGCCTGGCTGGGGGTTAGCCCAGGCTGCACAGCCCCTGCCCTTAGGGAACCCAGGCTTTGCACCTTCCTCTAAGGACCACTGGCCTGCCCTTCAGCAGGGTAGGACTTTGGTGGCTGCAGAGGCAGCAGCTCAGGCCCCAGGATGTCCTGCCAGGCACCGGTCAGGTACCTTTCTGGACTGGGACGCCTGAAGTCTCAGGACTCACCGAGGGAGCGCCCCAGGTGACGCAATATGGCATTGGACTGGTACAGGGTGAGGTCTCCATCCTGGAACTTGGGGAGCTGCCCGTACAGCTGGGGGGCACGGCTCCATGAGGGGCACTGAGCTTGGCTGCCCCCACCCAAGTCCTGCCCCCCAAGGCCAGGCCCCGCCCCCTGCCCGGGCATAGTCACTCACACAGGAGGCCTTGAGTGAGCCCTGCTGCCAGGCCTCTTTGGTCACCACCTCCTCCTTCCAGCTCTGGCCCTGGTCCGCCAGTAGCATGCGCAGGGCCTCGCAGCGCCCTGATGTGGGGGGGGCAGGACAGGAGCATGGGGACTCCGGGAGAGACCCAGCAACCTGAGGAGGGGTCAGGAGGGTGGGGAGGGGACACGAAGACAAGCCAGAAACCCTAGCTTGGGAGTTTCCTAGAGAGAGGATGGAAGTGTGAAGAAAGGGCAGAGTCCATGACCCAGCAATGCCTTGGAGAGGGGGACAGGTGGAGAACCCAGCCCCGCAGGGAAACAGCGACACAAAGTGCAGCCCGTGGCCCCGCGGGGATGCAGCCCCGGCGAAGGCAGGTGCAAGCCCCGCTCCCTTCCGCGCCGGCGGGGCCCAGGGAGCGGTTTCAGGGTCCCCAGCGCCTTTCGTCCTACTGCGGGAGCTGGGCCGCACCTCGGGTGGGGAAGTAGACGACGGTGTAGGGCGGCACTAGGAAGACAGACAGGACGATGAGAGCAATGAAGGAGGCCCCCCGCCGGGGCTGCAGGGCCCAGGGACAGACAGCTGGGGCCCGACCCCGGACAGGGCGTGGCCCGGCCCCGCCCCGCCCCCACCGGGGCACCCGGTACTCACTGGCGGCGGAGCAGCGAAGCGCAGCAGGAAGCGGGGAGGCGCCCAGAGGTCTTATATTTGCGGTTCTGCTCCATCCCCTCATACCTCCCTGCCCCACCCCAGGAATGCTCCCAGTCACCGAGCTTAGTGGCAGGTCGGGGCAAGGAGGCGTTGAGTGTGGCCTGGGCAGCGCCGGGCATCTGCGTGGGCGTACACTGGCTGCAGGGCAGTGGTTTGCAACAGGCTCCCACACCTAGCATCACACGTCAACACCCCCCGCTGTGGCAGCTGTCCTGCACGAGGGAGTCATGAAGGGATGTGTGCTGTCCGGCACACCGGAGTCCTGACGAAAAGTGACGAAGCAGCTACCTCATGACGTAGCTCTCTTCTCCCACCTTGTTTTACACTGAGTGTCCTATGCTGCAGGCCTGGCTGCATGGAATAATTAACCGAAAGCAAAA